>JAMPIV010014534.1:502500-525923 GCA_024509875.1 Oreohelix idahoensis | reverse complement strand
AGAAATCTAAATAAGATCCTAATTATCCATTAATGATATGTTTGTCTGTAGAAAATCCAAATAAGAGATCCTAATTTATCCATTAATGATATGTTTGTCTGTAGAAATCCAAATAAGATCCTAATTATCCATTAATGATATGTTTGTCTGTTCAAATCCAAATAAGATCCTAATTATCCATTAATGATATTTGTCTGTTGTCTGTTAATTATCAAATCTGTTGAAAATCCAAATAAGATCCTAATTATCCATTAATGATATGTTTGTCTCTTGAAATCCAAATAAGATCCTAATTATCCCAAATAAGATCCTAATTAATGATATGTTTGTTGAAACTCCACCTAATTGAAATCCTGTTTGTCTGTTAGAATCCAAATAAAGATCCTAAATTATCCATTTAATGATATGTTTTCTGTAGAAATCTACAATACGAAATTTATCCAATAAGATCCTAATTATCCATTAATGATATGTTTGTCTGTTGAACTCCAAATAAGATCCTAATTATCCATTAATGATATGTTTGTCTGTAGAAATCCAAATAAGATTCTAATTATCCATTAATGATATGTTTGTCTGTAGAAATCCAAATAAGATCCTAATTATCCATTAATGATATGTTTGTCTGTAGAAATCCTAATAAGATCCTAATTATCCATTAATGATATGTTTGTCTGTTGAAATCCAAATAAGATCCTAATTATCCATTAATGATATGTTTGTCTGTTGAAATCCAAATAAGATCCTAATTATCCATTAATGATATGTTTGTCTGTTGAAATCCAAATAAGATCCTAGTTATCCATTAATGATGTGTTTGTCTGTAGAAAATCTGTAAAAATCCAAATAAGATCCTAATCCTAATTTATCCATTAATGATATGTTTGTCTGTTGAAATCCGAATAAGATCCTAATTATCCATTAATGATATGTTTGTCTGTTGAAATCCAAATAAGATTGTCCTAATTATCCATTAATGATATGTTTGTCTGTTGAAATCCAATCCATATACGTAAATCCAAATAAGATCCTAATTATCCATTAATGATATGTTTTGTCTGTTTGAAATCCAAATAAGATCCTAATTATCCATTAATGATAATGTTTGTCTGTTGAAAATCCAAATAAGATCCTAATTATCCATTAATGTAATTAAAAATCCAAATATGATCCTATTATCCATTAATGATATGTTTGTCTGTTGAAATCCAAATAAGATCCTAATTATCCATTAATGATATGTTTGTCTGTTGAAATCCAAATAAGATCCTAATT
Organism: Oreohelix idahoensis; assembly: GCA_024509875.1. Taxonomy (NCBI): domain Eukaryota; kingdom Metazoa; phylum Mollusca; class Gastropoda; order Stylommatophora; family Oreohelicidae; genus Oreohelix; species Oreohelix idahoensis. The sequence continues at coordinate 524,648 of JAMPIV010014534.1, read as the reverse complement.
ATCCATTAATGATATGTTTGTCTGTTGAAATCCAAATAAGATCCTAATTATCCATTAATGATATGTTTGTCTCTTGAAATCCAAATAAGATCCTAATTATCTTAATTATCCATTAATGATATATCCTTGTTTATGTCTCTTGAAATCCAAATAAGAATCCATAATTATCCATTAATGATATGTTTTGTCCTCTTGAAATCCAAATAAGATCCTAATTATCCATTAATGATATGTTTGTCTCTTGATAGAAATCCAAATAATCCTATTAATGATCCTAATTATCCATTAAATGATATGTTTGTCTCTTGAAATCCAAATAAGATCCTAATTATCCATTAATGATATGTTTGTCTCTTGAAATCGAAATAAGATCCTAATTATCCATTAATGATATGTTTGTCTCTTGAAATCCAAATAAGATCCTAATTATCCATTAATGATATGTTTGTCTGTAGAAATCCAAATAAGATCCTAATTATCCATTAATGATATGTTTGTCTGTTGACATCCAAATAATATCCTAATTATCCATTAATGATATGTTTGTCTGTTAAAATCCAAATAAGATCCTAATCATCCATTAATGATATGTTTGTCTCTTGAAATCCAAATAAGATCCTAATTATCCATTAATGATATGTTTGTCTCTTGAAATCGAAATAAGATCCTAATTATCCATTAATGGTATGTTTGTCTCTTGAAATCCAAATAAGATCCTAATTATCCATTAATGATATGTTTGTCTCTTGAAATCCAAATAAGATCCTAATTATCCATTAATGATATGTTTGTCTCTTGAAATCCAAATAAGATCCTAATTATCCATTAATGATATGTTTGTCTCTTGAAATCCAAATAAGATCCTAATTATCCATTAATGATATGTTTGTCTGTAGAAATCCAAATAAGATCCTAATTATCCATTAATGATATGTTTGTCTGTTGAAATCCAAATAAGATCCTAATTATCCATTAATGATATGTTTGTCTGTTGAAATCCAAATAAGATCCTAATTATCCATTAATGATATGTTTGTCATTTGAAATCCAAATAAGATCCTAATTATCCATTAATGATATGTTTGTCTGTAGAAATCCAAATAAGATCCTAATTATCCATTTATGATATGTTTGTCTGTTGAAATTGAAATAAGATCCTAATTATCCATTAAGGATATGTTTGTCTGTTGAAATCGAAATAAGATCCTAATTATCCATTAATGATATGTTTGTCTCTTGAAATCCAAATAAGATCCTAATTATCCATGAATGATATGTTTGTCTCTTGAAATCCAAATAAGATCCTAATTATCCATTAATGATATGTTTGTCTCTTGAAATCCAAATAAGATCCTAATTATCCATTAATGATATGTTTGTCTGTAGAAATCCAAATAAGATCCTAATTATCCATTAATGATATGTTTGTCTGTAGAAATCCAAATAAGATCCTAATTATCCATTAATGATATGTTTGTCTGTTGAAATCCAAATAAGATCCTAATCATCCATTAATGATATGTTTGTCTCTTGGAATCCAAATAAGATCCTAATTATCCATTAATGATATGTTTGTCTGTTGAAATCCGAATAAGATCCTAATTATCTATTAATGATATGTTTGTCTGTAGAAATCCACATAAGATCCTAATTATCCATTAATGATATGTTTGTCTCTTGAAATCCAAATAAGATCCTAATTATCCATTAATGATATGTTTGTCTGTAGAAATCCAAATAAGATCCTAATTATCCATTAATGATATGTTTGTCTGTAGAAATCCAAATAGGATCCTAATTATCCATTAATGATATGTTTGTCTGTAGAAATCCAAATAGGATCCTAATTATCCATTAATGATATGTTTGTCTGTTGAAATCCAAATAAGATCCTAATTATCCATTAATGATGTGTTTGTCTGTTGAAATCCAAATAAGATCCTAATTATCCATTAATGATATGTTTGTTGAAATCCAAATAAGATCCTAATTATCCATTAATGATATGTTTGTCTGTTGAAATCCAAACAAGATCCTAATTATCCATTAATGGTATGTTTGTCTGTTGAAATCCAAATGAGATCCTAATTATCCATTAATGATATGTTTGTCTGTTGAAATCCAAATAATATCCTAGTTATCCATTAATGATATGTTTGTCTGTTGAAATCCAAATAAGATCCTAATTATCCATTAATGATATGTTTGTCTGTAGAAATCCAAATAAGATCCTAATTATCCATTAATGATATGTTTGTCTCTTGAAATCCAAATAAGGTCCTAATTATCCATTAATGATATGTTTGTCTGTTGAGATCCAAATAAGATCCTAATTATCCATTAATGATATGTTTGTCTGTTGAAATCCAAATAATATCCTAGTTATCCATTAATGATATGTTTGTCTGTTGAAATCCAAATAAGATCCTAATTATCCATTAATGATATGTTTGTCTGTAGAAATCCAAATAAGATCCTAATTATCCATTAATGATATGTTTGTCTCTTGAAATCCAAATAAGGTCCTAATTATCCATTAATGATATGTTTGTCTGTTGAGATCCAAATAAGATCCTAATTATCCATTAATGATATGTTCGTCTGTTGAAATCCAAATAAGATCCTAATTATCCATTAATGATATGTTTGTCTCTTGAAATCCAAATAAGATCCTAATTATCCATTAATGATATGTTTGTCTGTAGAAATCCAAATAAGATCCGAATTATCCATTAATGATATGTTTGTCTGTTGAACTCCAAATAAGATCCTAATTATCCATTAATGATATGTTTGTCTGTAGAAATCCAAATAAGATCCTAATTATCCATTAATGATATGTTTGTCTGTTGAACTCCAAATAAGATCCTAATTATCCATTAATGATATGTTTGTTTGTTCAAATCCAAATAGGATCCTAATTATCCATTAATGATATGTTTGTCTCTTGAAATCCAAATAAGATCCTAATTATCCATTAATGATATGTTTGTCTGTTGAGATCAAAATAAGATCCTAATTATCCATTAATGATATGTTTGTCTGTTGAAATCCAAATAAGATCCTAATTATCCATTAATGATATGTTTGTCTCTTGAAATCGAAATAAGATCCTAATTATCCATTAATGATATGTTTGTCTCTTGAAATCCAAATAAGATCCTAATTATCCATTAATGATATGTTTGTCTCTTGAAATCCAAATAAGATCCTAATTATCCATTAATGATATGTTTGTCTCTTGAAATCCAAATAAGATCCTAATTATCCATTAATGATATGTTTGTCTGTTGAAATCCAAATAAGATCCTAATTATCCATTAATGATATGTTTGTCTGTTGAAATCCAAATAAGATCCTAACTATCCACTAATGATATGTTTGTCTGTTGAAATCCAAATAAGATCCTAATTATCCATTAATGATATGTTTGTCTTTTGAAATCCAAATAAGATCCTAATTATCCATTAATGATATGTTTGTCTGTAGAAATCCAAATAAGATCCTAATTATCCATTAATGATATGTTTGTCTGTTGAAATCCAAATAAGATCCTAATTATCCATTAATGATATGTTTGTCTGTTGAAATCCAAATAAGATCCTAATTATCCATTAATGGTGTGTTTGTCTGTTGAAATCCAAATAAGATCCTAGTTATCCATTAATGATGTGTTTGTCTGTAGAAATCCAAATAAGATCCTAATTATCCATTAATGATATGTTTGTCTGTTGAAATCCAAATAAGATCCTAATTATCCATTAATGATATGTTTGTCTGTTGAAATCCAAATAAGATCCTAATTATCCATTAATGATATGTTTGTCTGTTGAAATCCAAATAAGATCCTAATTATCCATTAATGATATGTTTGTCTGTTGAAATCCAAATAAGATCCTAATTATCCATTAATGATATGTTTGTCTGTTGAAATCCAAATAAGATCCTAATTATCCATTAATGATATGTTTGTCTGTTGAAATCCAAATAAGATCCTAATTATCCATTAATGATATGTTTGTCTGTTGAAATCCAAATAAGATCCTAATTATCCATTAATGATATGTTTGTCTGTTGAAATCCAAATAAGATCCTAATTATCCATTAATGATATGTTTGTCTGTTGAAATCCAAATAAGATCCTAATTATCCATTAATGATATGTTTGTCTGTAGAAATCCAAATAAGATCCTAATTATCCATTAATGATATGTTTGTCTGTTGAAATCCAAATAAGATCCTAATTATCCATTAATGATATGTTTGTCATTTGAAATCCAAATAAGATCCTAATTATCCATTAATGATATGTTTGTCTGTAGAAATCCAAATAAGATCCTAATTATCCATTAATGATATGTTTGTCTCTTGAAATCAAAATAAGATCCTAATTATCCATTAATGATATGTTTGTCTCTTGAAATCCAAATAAGATCCTAATTATCCATTAATGATATGTTTGTCTGTTGAAATCCAAATAAGATCCTAATTATCCATTAATGATATGTTTGTCTCTTGAAATCCAAATAAGATCCTAATTATCCATTAATGATATGTTTGTCTCTTGAAATCGAAATAAGATCCTAATTATCCATTAATGATATGTTTGTCTCTTGAAATCCAAATAAGATCCTAATTATCCATTAATGATATGTTTGTCTCTTGAAATCCAAATAAGATCCTAATTATCCATTAATGATATGTTTGTCTGTTGAAATCCAAATAAGATCCTAATTATCCATTAATGATATGTTTGTCTGTTGAAATCCAAATAAGATCCTAACTATCCACTAATGATATGTTTGTCTGTTGAAATCCAAATAAGATCCTAATTATCCATTAATGATATGTTTGTCTTTTGAAATCCAAATAAGATCCTAATTATCCATTAATGATATGTTTGTCTGTTGAAATCCAAATAAGATCCTAATTATCCATTAATGATATGTTTGTCTGTTGAAATCCAAATAAGATCCTAATTATCCATTAATGATGTGTTTGCCTGTTGAATCCAAATAAGATCCTAATTATCCATTAATGATATGTTTGTCTGTAGAAATCCAAATAAGATCCTAATTATCCATTAATGATATGTTTGTCTGTTGAAATCCAAATAAGATCCTAATTATCCATTAATGATATGTTTGTCTCTTGAAATCCAAATAAGATCCTAATTATCCATTAATGATATGTTTGTCTGTAGAAATCCAAATAAGATCCTAATTATCCATTAATGATATGTTTGTCTGTTGAAATCCAAATAATATCCTAATTATCCATTAATGATATGTTTGTCTGTAGAAATCCAAATAAGATCCTAATTATCCATTAATGATATATTTGTCTGTAGAAATCCAAATAAGATCCTAATTATCCATTAATGATGCGTTTGTCTGTTGAAATCCAAATAAGATCCTAATTATCCATTAATGATATGTTTGTCTGTTGAAATCCAAATAAGATCCTAATTATCCATTAATGATATGTTTGTCTGTTGAAATCGAAATAAGATCCTAATTATCCATTAATGATATGTTTGTCTGTTGAAATCCAAATAAGATTCTAATTATCCATTAATGATATGTTTGTCTGTTGAAATCCAAATAAGATCCTAATTATCCATTAATGATATGTTTGTAGCTCTCCGTGAGGTACTCTATTTATTCCTATATCCTAAGAAAGGTAAAGGTAGTCCCATAGCAGATACTGTCGTAGGGGAGTGAAATGTTAGAGACTTCACCATACTAGGTCCTGCATCAAGAGGTGGGGGTGACCAATTCCCTTCCTCGCTGCCTTTTCCTTTCTCTAACTTAAAGTCAGGTACCCATTTACAGCTGGGTAGATTGGAATACGTCGGTACCGTGATTCGAACGCGGCACCTTTGCTGGAGAGTCCAGCGCTCTAACCACTCTGTCAGTCGGACGCTCTTCTGTATCCTACAACCCTGATAATAGGCCAGTATTAATGAGTATACCTTATGTGAACATTTTTTATCAAAATGTATATTTATGAGAACTTGTCATAACCAGGTCCTATGGCTCACCTGTTTCATACAACTCATGAGGAATCGTATATTGGACACGTCATGATGTACTCAGCCTGCATCGGAGATTATGCACGTGACTGTGATGCCATCAATAGAAAACAGTACCTCCTCCCTGGCCGCTATAGGTGTTAAATGTCATGTTTGCCTAGTCGTAATCATGTACCTACCACTTTGTCTTCTCTTCTGTCTTATCTGATGAGCAAGCTTAGATTTTTAAAATGCAATAGTTTCAAGGCACTAGAGATCACAGAGATGTGGTTTTACAGAAGAATATTTAAAATACCACGGACAGCTAAAAAGTGTAATGAGGATGTCCTGAAAGAGGTCAATACGCAAAGCAAACTTACTTGTATTTCACAAGTTAGAACCAAGCAATCCACTTTTTTGGGGCATGTTATGAGAAGAGGAAAGCTGGAATATACCGCAACAACAGGTAAGATTGAAGGAAAAAGAGATAGAGGAAGACAAAGAGAACAAATACTGGACAGTTTGACATCGTGGCATGGAAAGAAGTCAACAACAGAATTGATAAATTGTACTGGAGACAGAAGTTGTGGAGAGACATGATCTCCTACAATACAAGGCATGGTACTTGAAGAAGAAGAATTTTCAAGGCCCCATGGAGTGCATAGGTTTGATGATCAAAAGTGTCATTTCTTTACCCCTGTCCCTTCTTTCCTTGTGTTATCCACCATTCAGCCCTGTAACCATGTTTCTATTATATATACTTATGTCCACACAAATAGCCAATGTTGTAATTATTACAGTAATCATCGTTGCTTTTGTCAAAATATTTACCATCCTTTCAGTGAAATTCATGTCACTGTATTATTTCATTTTCCTGATGCTAACTCATTATGATAAGAAAAAAGTCAACTAAAATGATTCCACAAATTTCATAGATATTCCAACAAATGCGGAACAGAGAAAGCGCATATGGCCGACACCAGTACCATTCTTTGAAAAGCTCAACGGAGATGCAAATAGGCTTAAACTACTACTGCTTTCTTTGAAAACATTCAAGTGGACGTCTGGGAGTGTACGAAGAAGAAGAAGAGTAAAGGTAGTCCCGTACCAGATACTGCTTAATGGAGTAAAGTGTTAGAGACTTCACTATTCTACATCCAGCTTTTTCCTCGATGCCTCTGCCTTCCCTAACTCAAGAGCAGAGTCATGTACCCATGTACAGAGTAGACTGGTAACATGTATTGCTTCTGTTTCTTCAGAATTAGTCATAATGTTAGCAGTCATTGATTCTGACTGTTAGAATGCATTTAGCTCTAACTGTTTCAAAGTATTTAGTCATAGAAGCCGACTAATATGATATTGTGTATGCGGCTGGAAACCTTATCTGTAAAACCAATTGCCACATAAACTACTGCTTGTAGGAGCACGTGACTACGTGGTGCAGACTTCCTGCACAATGGCCAGCTGCAGTGCTGACTCCATGGTCAGCAAAGGTGACTCCATGGTCAGGAAACGTGACTCCGTGGTCAGGAAAGGTGACACAATGGTCAGGAAAGGTGACTCCATGGTCATGAAAGGTGACTCCATGGTCATGAAAGGTGACTCCATGGTCAGGACAGGTGACTCCACGGTCAGGAAAGGTGACCCCATGGTCAGGACAGGTGACTTCATAGTCAGGAAAGGTGACTCCATGGTCAGGAAACAGCACAAAGGAAAATTATTATGATGAGTTTTAACTGCAAGAAGTCAGCAATTCTAGTTACTGTAAGCCATTTAAAGCGCATATGGCCGACACCAGTACCATTCGGGGAAAAGCTCTACGGAGATTCTAATAACCTCACACCGACTACTGCTTTCTTTGGAAACATTAAAGTAGACGTCTGAGAGTGTACGAAGAAGAAGAAGTAAGCCATTTTGATGTCTTCTTTGTTGGTTGTAATGTTTATTAGACTTAATGGTTTGAACAAAATATCTCTTTCACCCTTTTTTTGCATGCTCGTGCAGCGGTGCTTTCTATGACAATTTGTTTGACATGGTGAGGTTGCCAGCCTTATGCACAACTACATATTAGTCGTCTTGTACGACATGCCATTGAATGTAATTTAACAGAAGTTATAGATTGAGGTTAGAATTTAGTGATTATGAATATTAGATTTTAAAGAAAAATAAAATTGTGCCTTGTGTTCAACCTAGACACAGGGACTGTCAGTTATATTAGGGCGCGTGTCAAAATATAAAACACCTTATGGTCTGGTTAATATGTATTTAAAAAAAAAAGGTAAACGATTTCGTTACACGCCCATTGAGGCATATTGGGAATATGGTGTTAGGCCCATATTTTCTCGACCATCTGTGATGTGGTCAGCATCACACCGGCCGCCTTAACCTTCCCAGAAGTGCTCTGGTACCCAATTCATGAGGCTATGTCGACCCCGGAGCCGCTTGCGGTCTAAAAAAATCCCACCTCAACTGGGGGTCGAACCATGGACCACCGAGCTAAGAAGCCAGTGCCCTAACCACTGCCCTACCACCGCTCCCTTAATATGTATTGTTGGACTTTAATGGTTGAAATAATGCTGCTTTGAAATTAAATAATATATCACTTTTTATTTTTTTATTTAATGAAAAATAATATCCCGTTCAACCTCTAATGGGTTATAATTAGGATATATATTGTTTTCAATTCCAAATAATATGAACAACTGCCGATATGAGAAAGTGACATCACATTTGTCAAATCATTGTATGTAAAGGTAATACTAAACAGTGATATATTAATATTGTTTGCATAATATAGTCAAACAATAATAATATATCACTGTTTAGTATTACCTTTATTTACTTACTGTTTCATTAACTGTTGCCATGAAGTGCAGTGGTAAGCGGAAGTTTCCATTCTTGAGCCAGGTCGCACACTTAAGCTCCCTACCACCATTCACGGAAACAGTAGAGTGAAAAACATAATATTAGCCATTGTTAACTTTACTCAAACATTTTAATTATTAGATGTTAGTGTGTCTGATGGTTTGTTTCCATTGACCGTTATAGTTAGATGTTAGTGATTATGAATGTTAAAAGTTATTGATTGCATTTGTTACAGTTAATGTTTCTAATTGGTAAACGTTATTGATTCAGATAGTTAAATGCTATTGACTTTATAAGCAGTCAGTGATTATGACTGTTAGTATATATCTAACTCTCACTAATTAGAAGTTGGTGATTTTCACTGCAAGAAGCCAGTGATTCTAAGTATTAAAAGTTATAGTGATGTCCAACGTGCTACTTTTAATGTTTATTAGACTTGTAGATTAACAAAAGGTGGTTATCACTTAGGGCTAAGTGGGATAGTTGTGAGGGGCAGTGTGGTGGGTTTTGATGTTATAAATTGTTGTTATGTAATATTATTGTATTAAATGAGATCAGCTATAAAGGTCCCTGAATTCAACAAATAGTATTTTAAACTTTCCAGAGTACCTTTCCGCTACCACCCTTTTGATCTCATTCAAAATTAATCTATATTATTATATAAAATGACTTCGTGTAGTGTCTAGGGTTATGAAGGTAGGGTGTAATGTGTAATAACCAACAAATATACAAACAAATAGTTTATTATCCACAACCACCAACAGTATTACAACAATAACATACAAACGACACTTTAAAAGGCTATCTTATTTAAGACAGTGGTTGAAATTTGTGTAAATACAATTTTGTACAATTTATTATCCTGATTCTAATTTATTTTGAACCAGGACTGACAATCAAAAGTGAAATCAAAAGAATCATTTACAACATTCCAATAACACAGTAGATCTTCTGTCCATACATACAATATTATTCTAATATAAGTGTGTAGTTGTATTCTTCTACTTTGAGGTAATACTGGTATTAAACCATAGGTTGTTGGTTATAATCACTCCCTTTAAGTTATGTCTGTTTTCGTTTGTCACTTGTGGAAATATTAATACTAGGCACAGTTTTCTTTAATATCACTTTCTAGTTCTTTTAAGTTGAGCTGCCAGGTGCCGAACAAGAACTTATCTTGGCAGGAGAATACAGGTAGAACGTCTCCTCTGCTCGCTTGACAATCTTTTCCACCTTTTGATAGTCAATGGCCACTAGCATGGGCTCGAAGTATACAGATAGAGTCCTGAATCGAGCAGTTCTCATGCGTTTGGTACTACATTAACGTCAGTACCCAGGACCCTGAAATGTGAAGGTTATGCATCCTTCTTTATACCTAGTATACTATACTATTCCACATTTAAGTACAGGTACATTACAAACAAACGAAAAGGGTCATAGCTTTATACCAACCTATGCCGCTATTATCTTTTGATGTGACAATGTACACCAGTATTTCTCTCCCCTAATAGTTACAACGCCACTGCAATTCCAACTGTCATCTTTTCCATATAATAGGATAGGTGTTATGCTCCTTGATGACAATCATACATATTTTCTTGTAGTTTTACACCTCTCTGACAGTCTATCACATGGTGGATCAATCTCTAGGCTTTGCCTAATGGTTGCTATAGACCCACTCACATACAGACATATATTATTATCTCACATTCAATTTTTATTTTAGATACATGTTAATAAAGTCAATCTTACCACATTTATTCAATGAAATACACAGTGAACGATGACTGGCACACTTTCGATCTGCCGTTCTGTCCAGGCTTTTGAGAAATATGGTTTTCATAGCACAAGCCTGCTCTCATCGCTACTTGTCAAAATTTTGTTAGAAAATGGCGTCCCCAACTAATGCTTTTTCCCCAATATCAACTACTCTGGCCAATGATTATCCTTATTTCACTTGTAAACAAAGTCTTTCAAAAATACAATTCAATTTTCTACTACGTTACTCGGGTGATATATGTTTAGTACGAGGTCGGCCAATAATATTTCGTCTCACTTCAAATTCCACCCAATCCCCTTCATCGTACCATCTTAGCCTAGCTTTCACCTAATTTTTTTCCAAAAAAATATGCGATCCAATCTAAGCAGATATGACTTGACCTGACAGTATCTCTGATTCTCTAGGTATTGTTTTATCAATATTTGATTATTTAATGGACTATTTAGATAACTAACAAAATATTCTTGGTCAGCAAGTCTTCAGGTACATAAATATACGATTTTTATGAGGCTATGTGGCTTGGTTCAAAATTCTATCTGTTTGTCTATGTTAGTTTCAGGCTAAATACGAGAGCTTATGTCATTCGCAATAAGAGCTAAGCGTGTTTCCATGACCGTAGTGTCCACATTTCTAACTTTTTCATCGTATTGGGGAAACCCGCCTAGGGCAAAGCGTGCAAGTTGGTTGTAGAGTTAGAACCAATTTGAGACGTGATTTGCGTGTGTTATCTAGCCTTGCCCCTCCTTTCCCCAAATGCAGTTAGGCAAATATTTCTTAGAACTAGGAAAAGTGGGGCGTTTATGTCAAGGACGAATTTGAAAAATTGGGTACCGTTTTGTTTGGCTTATGCGTTTGCAAATAAAAAAGCTGAAGTCGTAGGCGACAACTTACGATTCTCGCCGAAAATTTTTAGTACTATTTTATCTTTGACTTTATGCACTATACTGTTATATTCTCATTTAGATATTGTATTTAGAAGCTCACCACACATCTCCCCACTTAGAACAGACTATCATATGTCAGTTCCTACTTTTAAATACACATAGATAAATTTACTATCTATGCCGGGTGACTACTCTGATGTTCGTCGTACGGATGTCTGCTTAAAAAATCAGCGCCAACATTGTATTCTATGATAAACTGGTATGGCTGTAAGAGCAACGACCAGCGTAATAATCTAGCATTTTCATGCCTTGCTTGTGACAGACACACAAGTGGTTTATGATCTGTTTGGATCTTAAATGATTTACCATACAGATAAATCTGGAACTTCTTTATAGCCCATATGACCGCCAAACATTCTTTTTCACTTGTTGAATATCCCCGTTCTGCTGTGTTCAACTTACGGCTAGCATAAGCTACTGGGGTTAATTCCCCATCAAGTGAATTTGACCGTTGTAATAGAGCTGCACCCAAACCTATATTACTAACATTCGTTCTCACAATGAATTCTTGACTCAAGTCAGGTAATTTCAAAATGGGCCTGCTTGTGAGCTTTTCCTTCAACTCTTGGTATGCTAATTCACACTGCGCTGTCCAAATAATTCTATCAGGATTTCCTTTGCGCGTTAAATCAGTCAATGGAGCACATATGGAGTTAAAGTTTTTAATATACTTTTGGTAGAAACCACATAAGGAGACAAAAGGTCGCACATCTTTTTTTGTCTGTGGTCTTGGTGCTTTTTTCAACTTCTCCAGATTCTTGGGGTCAGGGGTCATGTTTCCCTGATGTACTGTGTGTCCCAAGAATTCCAGCTCTTTACATCCAACACAGCATTTCGTCGGTCTAGCTATCAAATTTGTCTCTCTCAGTCGATTAAACAACATATTCAGAGAGTTAATATGTTCCTCAAATGTTTCTGTGGCTATAAGAATATCATCCATGAAGTTGGTGATGCATGGATTATTCAGGGGATCCAGTAACTTTCTCATCATCCTCGAAAACACACTCGGTGCATTTTTCAGCCCGAATGGCAACATGTTAAATTCATAATGTCCTTCCGAGGTGCTAAAGGCTAAATAAGGTCTGACTTCCGGCTTTACTGGAATCTGATAGTAGCCTTTGCTCAGATCCACTTTAGAGAAATATTTAGCTTTATTCAGCCTGGCAAACAGCTGATTTGTATCAGGTAATGGATCCACCTGACCTTCTGTGACAGCATTCAGTTTCCTGTAATCTATACTTAGTCTGTGTTCTCCAGAGGGTTTTCTCAACAGAACCACACGGGAGCTGTAAGGAGATTCACTGTGCGAGATAATCCCTTCTCTCAACAAATAATCTATTTCCTCCTTCAAAGCTTTTTCCTTTGCGAACGGGATCGAATAGGCTCTCATACAGATTGGTGTTGGGTCTATGAGTTTCATATCATATTCTAATAAATTTGTATGCCCCGGTCGGTCCGTTAACACATCTGTATGATTATCCAGAACCTGTTGAACTCTCTCCCTCTGATTTTTCGTTAAGTGCGTACTGATTTTTACCTGTGCAGCGGTCTAACAAGGGTGTAAAGGATATTCATGAGAGGTGAGTGGTTCCTTTTTCATCTCCATTGCAACAGACAAGGTCAGTAGGTGTGTCTCTTCCTGGTTTTCTCTGTCCAGATATTTTTTCAGGAGATTCACATGATAGATTTTCTCTTTCCCCTTCTTATCTATCTTATAATTTGTTCTAGACACCTTCTCTGGAACTGTATATGGACCTTGCCATCCAATTTGCAATTTATTATGGCTGCCGGGCAGTAGAAGGAGCACCTTCTCTCCAACAGCTAATTCTCGATCTTTCGCTTTCTTATTGTAATAGGCAGCATGCTTTTTCCTGGCTTGTCTCAAATTTCGATTGGCAAGTTTCCAGCCAGTTTTAAGACGAGTGGTCAGCTCGTTCACATATTGATATGATGAGGTAATATTTTCTTCTGCCTTTTCATCGGTCCATGTCCTTAACAACGCTTCCAATGGATCTTTTATTGGCCTTCCAAATAGCAATGTTGCCGGGGCCATACCGGTTGAACTATCGGGTACCTCCCGATAGGCAAACAGGGCGGCGGGAAGGTATTGGTCCCATGTATCTGGTTTTTCATGTGCCAACTTTCTCAGGATCGACATGAGTGTCCCGTTAAATCTTTCTACTTGGCCATTTCCTTGGGGATGGTACGGACTACAATGAAAGTGTTTGGCTTGAAAGATCCTGAATACTTCTTCTGTTAGTTTCCCCTTGAACTGAGAGCCATTATCAGTCAAGATTTGGTTGGGAAAGCCTAACCTGGTGAAGATTGTGAGTAATGCCTCTGCCACATGCTTCGAATCGATTGATGACAGGGTTACCGCCTCTCGCCACATAGAACAAGTGTCCACCAGAGTCAGAATGTAACTGTTCCTCCTCTTGGTCCGAGTGAGAGGTCCCACAATGTCCACTGCAACTCTTTCAAAAGGTGTTCCCACTATGGGCATTTCCCCTAGAGTTGCTGGAGCAGTCCAATGCTTTGGAGCTACCCGTTGGCACTCTGGACAGGATTTTACATATCTCTTTATGTCTTCAGTTATTCCTGGCCAGAAATAATGACAAGCTATACGCTGTGCTGTTGCGCTGATCCCCATATGACCACTGAAGGGAATCGCATGCCCTAGCTCCAACACTTTAGTCCTATATGAATTGGGAATGACCAGCTATCCGTGACCATTGGATCCAATTCCAGCCTTCCTATATATCAGTTTGTTCTTCATATAGAAATCTCCCTTGCCTGGAGGTGTATGACATTTGGGCAATTTCTTAAAACAAGACTTGAGGGTCTTATCCTCCGCCTCCGCTTTCCTTATCTCATCTGGATGGGTATTTATTGGATTATCTTCTTCCTTTTTAGATTGTGATCTGGTTTGCACTGTTGCCATGATCACAGGTCTCTTGGGATTCCCCAAGAAGACATATCTACACCCCAATATCAGAGGATAGATTGGTTCATTTGTCACTGCTGCTTTTATGATTCCTTCCACATATCGCGTTTTCACATTTATCCTGGCGACGGGAAGTATCATGGTCGCTACGTCCTTGGTTGCAGCTTGAATCTCCACTGTTTCTGTGGTGTATTGATCTGCCTGCACCAGGTGAGAACTCACAACTGAATCATAATCTAATCCAGTATCATACAAACACCTTATGGTGACACCATTGCATGTTACATCTTCACACACTGGGGGTGGTAAGGTTCCTGTTGTTCAGTAGGGTTGACCTTTACTCCCTTTCTCCCCATTTTCATTGCAGCGAAATTTTGAGTTTTCCTTCTACAATTTTCAGTGTTATGGTTGTCCATCCGACAATTTTTACAATACCTCTTTCCATGATTAAAAGGTTTTCTTTCATCATATTTCCTTTCATTGAATTGTGGGGTTTTATTTTTATAGTCATTGCGTGGCCTATCAAACTGGTGCTTACCTTTATTCTGTTCCCTATGGTCAAACTTATTAAAGTTTTGAGGTGCCTTAAAATACTCTACCTGTTTCTTTTTATTACTAACTACCTCTGCCTGGGCTGCCTGATACCTCTCAGCGACATTTAGTAACTCACCCAGCCTCTCTGCACCTTGTTCCATGAGAAACTTTCTCAGGTCTGGAGCCATGGACTCTCTTAGCTGCTCAATAAGGATCATTTCCTTAAGATCTTGGGTTTTCCCCAGAGCAGTCAATTTCTCCAAGTATGTCTCTAACCGTGCAGAGAACTGATGATAGGTCTCACCCGACAGTAGTTTGGCATTCCTAAATTTTTTTCTATAAAATTCTCCGTTCTTTTCGTATCTTAATAAAAGAGCCTGCTTTAGCATGTCGTAATTGTCTTGGTCATCTCTGCTCATCTTGGCAAAAACTTCATAAGCCGTTCCCCTAAGCCCTTGGGATAACTTGAGGCTCCACCTCTCTCTCTCTAACCCATATGTAGTAGCTAACAGTTCAAATCTACTTAAGTACCCTTCGATGTCATCGTCTTTTTCAACAAAATGATCTACATGAAAACCCATAGCTGAGGTTGAGGCTTCCTGACTAGCAGTGGCATCTGAGGCAAAGGGGCTGGCACCATTTTCAGGAGCATGGCCTTGAATTTCCAACTCCCTTAGTCGTAACTCGTGCTCCCTCTGCAATCTTCTATCTTCTGCTTCCCTCTCAGCAGTTAGTCTCGTTTCTTCTTTTTCTGCAGCTTGTCTCTTTTCTTCTTTTTCTATAGCCAGTCTCTTTTCTTCTCTTTCTGCAGCCATTCTCTTTTCTTCTCTTTCTGCCTCCATTCTCTTTTCTTCTCTTTCTGCCTCCAACTTCTCCTCTTCATACTGGAGCCTTTTAATCTCTGCCTCCCTTTCTGCCTCCAATGCCCTAGCCTCATTGTCAGCCTCAATCTGCAACCTCTTAATTTCTTTGTCAGCTTCAATTTGTAACTGTAATTTTCTTTCTTCTGCTATCTTCCTATCCTCCCTTTCAATATACTTGTCGCATTCGGAAGTTACATATTGGATCAAAGCTTGACCCTCCATATTCATTTCTTTCGCAGTCTGCACAGCAGCAGATCGAAACTTTGCCAGATCAGCCATTTTTTACTATGCTTACTTACTTACTTAGTCGTTCCCCTTCTACCTTTAAAATTTCCAACTATACAAATTTCTAATTATGGCTAACAATTTCTAATGATAACCAAGAACAACCACAGGCACTGATAGCTCAACCACTATTTTATTTTCACAAAAGGAATACTTTTAGTTTTGTACTATCTGAGATTCCTAATATAATTGATAATATTTTAGGAATTTAAAATCCCAGAAGTGAACTACCCAATATAGCTGGTGCTATGAGAAATTGAATATCCCAGGAGCGAGACCCCAATATATGTGGTGTGTTTTGATGTTATAAATTGTTGTTATGTATTATTATTGTATTAAATGAGATCAGCTATGAAGGTCCCTGAATTTAACAAATAGTATTTTAAACTTTCCAGAGTACCTTTCCGCTACCACCCTTTTGATCTCATTCAAAATTAATCTATATTATTATTATTATTATGACTTCGTGTAGTGTCTAGGGTTATGAAGGTAGGGTGTAATGTGCAATAACCAACAAACATACAAACAAATAGTTTATTATCCACAACCACCAACAGTATTACAACAATAACATACAAACGACACTTTAAAAGGCTATCTTATTTAAGACAGTGGTTGAAATTTGTGTAAATACAATTTTGTACAATTTATTATCCTGATTCTAATTTATTTTGAACCAGGACTGACAATCAAAAGTGAAATCAAAAGAATCATTTACAACATTCCAATAACACAGTAGATCTTCTGTCCATACATACAATATTATTCTAATATAAGTGTGTAGTTGTATTCTTCTACTTTGAGGTAATACTGGTATTAAACCATAGGTTGTTGGTTATAATCACTCCCTTTAAGTTATGTCTGTTTTCGTTTGCCACTTGTGGAAATATTAATACTAGGCACAGTTTTCTTTAATATCACTTTCTAGTTCTTTTAAGTTGAGCTGCCAGGTGCCGAACAAGAACTTATCTTGGCAGGAGAATACAGGTAGAACGTCTCCTCTGCTCACTTGACAATCTTTTCCACCTTTTGATAGTCAATGGCCACTAGCATGGGCTCGAAGTATACAGATAGAGTCCTGAATCGAGCAGTTCCCAGGCGTTTGGTACTACATTAACGTCAGTACCCAGGACCCTGAAATGTGAAGGTTATGCATCCTTCTTTATACCTAGTATACTATACTATTCCACATTTAAGTACAGGTACATTACAAACAAACGAAAAGGGTCATAGCTTTATACCAACCTATGCCACCATTATCTTTTGATGTGACAATGTACACCAGTATTTCTCTCCCCTAATAGTTACAACGCCACTGCAATTCCAACTGTCATCTTTTCCATATAATAGGATAGGTGTTATGCTCCTTGATGACAATCATACATATTTTCTTGTAGTTTTACACCTCTCTGACAGTCTATCACATGGTGGATCAATCTCTAGGCTTTGCATAATGGTTGCTATAGACCCACTCACTTACAGACATATATTATTATCTCACATTCAATTTTTATTTTAGATACATGTTAATAAAGTCAATCTTACCACATTTATTCAATGAAATACACAGTGAACGATGACTGGCACACTTTCGATCTGCCGTTCTGTCCAGGCTTTTGAGAAATATGGTTTTCACAGCATAAGCTTGCTCTCATCGCTACTTGTCAAAATTTTGTTAGAAAATGGCGTCCCCAACTAATGCTTTTTCCCCAATATCAACTACTCTGGCCAATGATTATCCTTATTTCACTTGTAAACAAAGTCTTTCAAAAATACAATTCAATTTTCTACTACGTTACTCGGGTGATATATGTTTAGTACGAGGTCGGCCAATAATATTTCGTCTCACTTCAAATTCCACCCAATCCCTTTTATCGTACCATCTTAGCCTAGCTTTCACCTATTTTTTTTCCAAAAAATATGCGATCCAATCTAAGCAGATATGACTTGACCTGACAGTATCTCTGATTCTCTAGGTATTGTTTTATCAATATTTGATTATTTAATGGACTATTTAGATAACTAACAACATATTCTTGGTCAGCAAGTCTTCAGGTACACGAATATACGATTTTTATGGGCTATGTGGCTTGGTTCAAAATTCTATCTTTTTTTCTGTGTTAGTTTCAGGCTAAATACGAGAGCTTATGTCATTCGCAATAAGAGCTAAGCGTGTTTCCATGACCGTAGAGTCAACATTTCTAACTTTTTCATCGTATTGGGGAAACCCGCCTAGGGCAAAACGTGCAAGTTGGTTGTAGAGTTAGAACCAATTTGAGACGTGATTTGCGTGTGTTATCTAGCCTTGCCCCTCCTTTCCCCAAATGCAGTTAGGCAAATATTTCTTAGAACTAGGAAAAGTGGGGCGTTTATGTCAAGGACGAATTTGAAAAATTGGGTACCGTTTTGTTCGGCTTGTGCGTTAGCAAATAATAAGCTGAAGGCGTAGGCGACAACTTACGATTCTCGCCGAAATTTTTTAGTACTATCTTATCTTTGACTTTATGCACTATACTGTTATATTCTAATTTAGATATTGTATTTAGAAGCTCACCACAGGCAGCTATCTGTATAAAATCAGCTCTGAAGTTTTATGATGTGACAATCGGCAAGGTGGAGACTCTTTAACATCCCCCACCACTTGCCCACTTTCTAGTGGGTTTGACTTTTTAGTTAAAGGTTATTGTAGAAAACTGTGCACAAACCGAGGGGAAGCAAAGGGAAACTGCCGTCGTATTGTTCCTTGATTAATCATGAATCGAAACAACAGAACTGATAGGCAGTATTGGAGACTAAGTTGAAGAGACATTATCGCCTGCGCCACAAGGCATGATACTTAAAGAAGAAGTGTAACAAAATGCTAATTGTTAAATATACTGTTCAAAAAAAGAAACGCATAGCTACTGAAGGCACACACATAGCCATAATTTTGACAGTCAATAACTTTTTTAACTTAATGAGTTAATTGTTCAAATTGCACACAAGAATACCTTAGGGTTCAACCAATTAATTGACAGTTGTTTTGCATCTGGGTCACGAGAGTTTTTTAACGTACGGGCTTTCCCGTTAGTATGGTGTGTGACCTCCTCTTACATCGATCAGCTACTGGCATCTCCTGGGCATGGATGCGATCAGACGTCTGATGTGGGCCTGTGGGATGGGTACCCACTCTTCCTGGAGTGCCTGGAACAGATCACGACGATTGGCTGGAGCAACGTCTCGGCGAAAAACACGTCTATGCAGATCATCCCACAGATGCTCAATCGGATTCATGTCTGGAGACAGGGATGGTCAGGGAAGGGTGAGAATGTTGTTGGCAGTCAGGAACTGCGTGGGCAACCGTGCACAATGGGGTCTGGCGTTGTCCTGTTGAAACACAGACATTTGGGCAGCCAAAAGTGGAAGAACATGGGGTCGAAGAATTTCATTGACGTATCGTTGCGCATTCAAGCCTCCTTCAATGTGCACCAATTGACTTCTTCCGTTGTAACTGATCATTCCCCACACCATTGCACCTCCACCACCGTGCGGCGGAGCTTCATCAACGCAATTTTGGGCAAAACATTCATTTCGCCTACGGTAGACCCTACGCCGTCTATCATGACGCTGCAACAAAACGAAAGATTCGTCACTAAACCAGACACGTCTCCATTGATTGTCAGCTGCCCAGGGACGATGCTGGTTGGCCCAAAGAAGTCGATTTTGGCGATGGCGGCGCGTAAGGACAGGTCCTCGGTGAGGTCGTTGTGCCCAAAGTCCAGCGTCATGCAGTCTATTCCGGACAGTTTGATCAGACACATGACGTCCTGCAGGCAATGACTGGGCAGTTGAGGAAGCTGTTGTAAATCTGTCTCTGAGGTGACGAAGCCGAATAAAGCGATCCTCCGCTGCTGTTGTCACTCTGAGTCGTCCACTGCGATGCCGGTCTTCAACTGAGCCAGTGGCTTGGAACCGGTGCCGAAGTCGACTGATGGTACTGTGATGCACGTTTAGATGCCTGGCAACCTGACTTTGACTTTCGTCTGCATGCAGTCGGCCAATAGCAATGTTCCTAAAATTTATCGATAGAGACGCCATAAATGTCTGCTTGAAAATGAACTGAATTTTTTGTGTGTAGCGTTATCCTTTTATAGGGTTTCAGTTGCGTAGTCAGTGAATAGTGTTTACCCCAAATTTTGTTGCTTTCACGTGCGCGCAACATGAGCTGTGGTCAAAAATTGCGTCATAAACACTATTGACCACTGCGTTGTAACGATTACAAAAACGAACGCAATTCAGGTCAACACGTGCATTTGACACAGTAAAGAACATTTGAGGCTGGTTTTTATATACCTTAGCACCAATTTTACTTACAAACTCATAAAAACGCGCCCTAGGATAGCTATGCGTTTCTCTTTTAGAACAGTATATTATATGAATGTTATGACTGTTAGAATATATCTAACTCTATTAATTCTGATTTTATTCAGTGACTTTTACAGCAGGAAGCCTGTTGTTTGGATTAAAAGTTATTTTGATGTGTAACGTATTATTATTATTATTATTATTTGTTTTTGTTTATTAGACTTTGTGATTTTAGAGGGGAAAAAAACCTGTTTCACTTAAAATCAGTAGCTATTGTTTAATAAGCGCCACTCACGTTTGATATTATCTGACTTTCCACACAGTGCGGTACAACAACCCTTCGTTTTTCCTGAACAGCGGGTAAGGATAATAACGTTTACTGTGTCTAAATTCATAAACATAGTTATGTATGTTATAGTGTTATAAAAGTGTTAGCGTATTGTTTTAATGAAATTGTTTTCAATTATTTTTTTCTGTCTCTTTAAATAACAGCTCTCTGTGGACCATATACTTTTAACAAGCTCTCTGTGGACCATATACTTTTAACAAGCTCTCTGTGGACCATATAATTTTAACAAGCTCTCTGTGGACCATATACTTTTAACAAGCTCTCTGTGGACCATATAATTTTAACAAGCTCTCTGTGGACCATATACTTTTAACAAGCTCTCTGTGGACCATATAATTTTAACAAGCTCTCTGTGGACCATATACTTTTAACAAGCTCTCTGTGGACCATATACTTTTAACAAGCTCTCTGTGGACCATATACTTTTAACAAGCTCTCTGTGGACCATATACTTTTAACAAGCTCTCTGTGGACCATATAATTTTAACAAGCTCTCTGTGGACCATATACTTTTAACAAGCTCTCTGTGGACCATATACTTTTAACAGCTCTCTGTGGACCATATAGATTTTAACAAGCTCTCTGTGGACCATATAATTTTTAACAAGCTCTCTGTGGACCATATACTTTTAACAAGCTCTCTGTGGACCATATACTTTTAACAAGCTCTCTGTGGACCATATACTTTTAACAAGCTCTCTGCAGGACCCCCTTGTTTTGGACCATCCTTAAGGTCCTCTCAAGACTTCTTTACTCTTTATATTCTTGTTCAATAAGAGTTTTGCCTAGTTTTGGCTGGGTATCATTGCAAGACACAGGCATGTAAATATATGTCAATCATAATAGTAATTTTAAATATTACATCAATTTACATGGTACTAAGATATTTTATAAACTATACGATCTATACAATTATAGAAATACCCTGAGATACAACTTTAATTCGAGGACAGTGGCTGGTAATTTTAGGACTGTAGTTTGAGCTTGTCACAACAATTTTGAGGTAAATCAGCTTCGAAAAGTAGTTTGAAGGAATTCGGGAAGAGTTCGATGTGCCAATAATGCAATTGAGATTTATATAAACTGGTTTTCATTCTTGATTTAACTTACTTTAATTCGAGGACAGTGGCTATGATTGAGCTCTCAGTCTCCATCTCTCAATTTGATTAATTCCACTGTTTTCATTTCTCAGCTCCTTTCGTTGGTTTGGTGTTATTTTGCCAAATT
>JAMPIV010014534.1:400000-497500 GCA_024509875.1 Oreohelix idahoensis | reverse complement strand
TGGTAGACCAGCCTCAGAGTGCAACGATAAAAATGCAGCAAGAGTGAAGAAAATCATTGACCAGGATCGAAAAATGACAATTGTGGAGATAGCTAGTAGAGTAAAACTAAATGAAAGAACAGTTTATGGAATTTTACACAACAGACTGAACATGAGAAAAGTGTGTGCACGCTGGGTTCCGTGACTTGACACGTGAACAGAAGCAAACGAGGGTAAATTGCTGTCAACAGTTGCTCAAAAAGTGTCAGTCAAAACATTTTTTGGAGACCATGGTGACAGTAGATGAGACTTGGGTACACCATTATGACCCCGAATCCAAAATTGCCAGCATGCAATGGAAAATCCCGGGCTCTCCAACACCTTTCAAGCCGAGAGCGCAGAAATCTGCAGGAAAAGTGATGCTGGCTGTTTTTTGGGACGGCAAAGGGTGTCCTGTTGAAAGATTATCTGCCTCATGGCAACACAGTTAATGGACAGTACTATGCAGATCTTCTCACCAAACTAAGAAAGGTTGTGACCAGGAAACGAGGGATAACGCGCACTCAAAATCTTCCTTTGCTTCAAGACAACGCGCCCTCTCACAAAGCACGGCTTGTGCAGCTAGCAAACAACTATTTGAATGTTGAAATTCTTCCACACCCACCATATTCTCCAGATTTGGCTTCATCAGACTTTTTTCTATTCCCAAATCTTAAAAAACAGCTAAAAGGAAATCATTTTGACAGCGATGAAGAGGTTATACTGGCATGTGATGACTGGTTTAGTTTGAAAAATAGGGTGTTCTACTCCCAAGGTCTTTTCAAGGTCAAGCAGAGATGGCAGAAGTGTGTCAATTCAGAGGGTGGCTATATTGAAAAGGAATAAACACTATACAAAATTTCAGCTCTCTGTGACATGTCCTTCATGGTCAGGCCCAAGACTTATGTCAATCCCCTTGTATCTGCCCTTTACTGTTATATTACATCATATTAAAATATCTGCCTTGACTGCAGGACTAAGAAGCCAAGAATATTTGAAAACTATCAAATGAAGCGACATCAACATGAGGTTCAACTCAGAAATGTTTAACCACAGATTTAAATCTACGATTATTTACATAGCAACTACATTTCACGAGCATTCTGTTATTTTTAAACCTTATGTATGAAACCTCGTAAATAATATAATAGTTGTGATTGTTTAGTAAAAATATACAGCTTTGTGCTGAAGAATTATACTGTGTACCATGTGTTCCACTTTGAACAAAACACGTTAAAAAATAATGTGGTAATACAAGTCATAATGAAAGCAAACTTTACTAATACTAGCTCTACAACTAGAGAGTTCCAGTTTGAACAAAATATGTTAAAAATTAATGAGGTAATACAAGTCATAATGAAAGCAAACTTTACTAATACTAGCTCTACAACTAGAGAGTTCCGGTTTGAACAACACATGTTAAAAGATTAGTAATGTCAGTAATAAAGCAAGTCATAATGCAGCAAAAGCAATTTATAACTTAATACTTTACATAACTGCAATGGGCTTAGAAAGTCTCAGTTTTGAAGCCACCTTTATATTCTTATTTCAGTACGCGGTGCGGAGTTGTCTGTGCTTTATTAAAGAATCCAATATGAAAATAAATTGTGTGTGTAGATTTGCTGTTGGTGAACGAAAGATGTAGGATGAAGTGGTTTGAATGCTAGATTTATAAATACATAAGTACAGACAAAAGCGAGTTGACTTTTTATGAGTGATTGAATGCCCTTTTCTCAGCGCTTCATGATCGTGGTGCGACTACCACAGCAGACATTCATACAAGACAACAGGAGTAAAGCACTTGATTTGATTTTGCATTGCTGTTCACTGTAACAGTTAGTTTTACAAGATGACGTTAAACATTGTACAAAAGATTGCTATGCTTGCTTCTTGTAACATGCCTGGTGGTTGGGGTGGTCTGTTTTATTCATCTTAAACAGTATAGAGGAAACAAAAAAGTTGCAGAAACAAAAAAGAACTGTTAAACAAAATAATCAAAAAGAAAGTTACATTCTAAAAAATTATTTAAGTTTTTTTTTTTTTTTTTTTTTGGGGGGGGGGGGGGGCCCACGATCTCAAAGTTATTTTTTAAAATTTTACGTTTGATACTGAAAAAATAATCCAAATTTTGAGGCACCATTTTTGTGTTGCGTTTGATTTTCTGATCTTGTCCTTTGGTTCTTGGCCGCTGACTGACAAAGCAATCTGTGACTATCATGCCTGGTCTCGTCTTGTAAGGCAGCAACAAACTGTCTCCATTGTGCTCGGTCGGCAGCAATCCTTTGTGTGGTGCCCCAGCTCTGGTTCATGCTGCTGCATTGCTGCCTCCACAGTTCTCCGCCAGATAGCTTTTGCCCGGTTTCGCTTTCCTTCTGGAATCCATTGTATGGCAGTTCTGATGATGGTGTCAGGATCTCTTCTGAGGGAGTGGCCAACACAATTCCAGCGTCTACCCTCTATGATGGTCCGCATGTGTTCTTGGTAGCTCAGAGTTAGCAGTTTTTATAGATTTCGAGTGTAATGAAAGCAACTCTACCCATCTGTACTCTTACTCTAACATCATTATCTGTCCCACCAACAGTGTCTTCATTGCTGTCAAGGTGTATGTTAAAAGTATTTAGATATTTTTTTTTTACTTTGAGGTATAGTTCCAGTGTAAGAAATCAGGGCTATTGAGTACAAGTTTAATTTCATTTAATAATGAAGGGTAATAAATGCAAAATATACAGTTAGTCAAACCAGTTAATTTGAACTGTCACTTTGATGAATCAATGTAAAACGCACGCGCTTAATCACATTAACTGAGTTTGGCCCTAGACTAGTTTCAGGAATATAAGACACGACATTGCTGCAAATAGTTGCTTTTTACATACTGACTCTTTAATAGTGCTTCTTAGTTGAGTAGGCCCCCTCATAGTAATTGTGCACGTATCTCGCAGTAGGGTATGCCCCGTGTACAGTAGGTGTTTAAGACAGAGGTCCTAGAAAACCTAGAAGTCCTATATATAATATCCCAGCTTTTTCTGTCAGTGCGTAACGCCCCCTAAAATAGTAACGTTCGCAACAGAAAACTGCGCAAAGCACGACGTGCAAAGTGAACGGTGTGGGTTTTGTTTGCGCAAAGCAAGGTGTGCACGTGAACGGCGTGGGTGTTCAGACTTTTAACAACGGATGTAAAACAAATATTTTGGTTTTTTAATACGCTCCCGAAAATAGTAGCGCTCGCGCAAAGAAAAGTGCACAAAGGTTGGATGATATCTGCTGACTTTTATTTCCTCTGAGTCACTTTCTGCACCAAGAATAAGGAGCCGTTACATCTGAATGGTTGCAATTAAGTATTGGTGCTTTGAATTTAATTTCTGTCATATGACGCCGACCGAGTAAGAGTAACGCCAACTAAGGTTTGGCCGAAAATGGCGGCCAAACCCGTATCGCTGGAAAAAGGACCCAATCGCGACTTTCAAAATTAGCTACAAATACAGTAGCACATATTTGTATCTAAGGTCCTTTTTCCAGCGATACGGGTTCAGCACCCGTATCGCTGGAAAAAGGACCTTAGATACAAATATGTGCTACTGTATTTGTAGCTAATTTTGAAAGTCGCGATTGGGTCCTTTTACGGGTTTGGCCGCCATTTTTGGCAAAAACCTTTGTTGGCGTTACTCTCTATATACAGGGCACTAAGTAAAGTGGAAGCAGTTTGTTGCTGCCCTGCAAGACGCCATAAGGCATGATGGCCACTGACTGCTGTGACAGTCGGCGGCTAAGGATCAAAGAAGAAAAAGAAGGACAAGTTATGATGGACTTTTACTCTAGATCTAAAGATCTATAAGAGTTCCGATCACATGATATTTGAAGGTCCCAGTTATATTGTGAACTATCCGGCCGATTAAAACAGCCTAAACACAAGGTGCTCTTCTGATGGACAATAGGATGTTTACACCTAACATTATTTTCCCCAAGTATTAGAATACATAAAATTTCCGTTCAGTATTGGTGCTTTTTAATTTAATTCCCGTCTTATGACGGGCTTTTACACTAGTGAAAAGAGAATTAATGGAGCAGATCCAAATTAGACAGCTTAAATATTTTAGCCATATAAAAAGACATAACACCTTACTAAAGACCATAATAGAAAGAAGGGGTGAATACAGTCGTGTAAGAGGAAGGCAGCGCTATAAGTGGGGAGATAACATCAAGAGATGGTCAGGAAAGAATCGATCAGAGTGCACCATCAAGAAAGAGTCTATCAGAGTGCACCATCAAGAAAGAGTCTATCAGAGTGCACCATCAAGAAAGAGTCTATCAGAGTGCACCATCAAGACAGGAGACAGACGACATTGAGGATCCAAGGCAGCCGACCTTCGATGTGGAGATGGCAACTGATGATGATTTTTGTGAACAATGTCGTAGATTTTTGATAAGAGAATTAAGACATAGATTGGTCCCTTCTGAATAGAAATAGAACAGGTGATAGCTCTGTGGGAGATGATAATAGAAATAGATTTCACGAGTGAGATGGTGGAAATTAATAGAGTCTGTCCCTGAAACGCGAGAAGCTTCTCTCGGTCAGCCTATCTTCTACAACAGATCTAGATTAGTCCGACAGTCTTTTAAGTTATATAGATGTACTATATATCAACCACTCACCGACACACACACATAAGTGACGACAGTTTGACGTACCAAACGTGAAAACTATAACAATGGAATATAGATATTTTGGAACGAGCTGACCGACACACTTCAATAAAAAATTATGTAAATTTTATTAACATAAAGAAAATTGTCCACAACAAATAAGTTCGCTTATCAAGCACCTATATATACGCATAGGTTAATGAATTACTAAAAGAAAAATAGACCCATAGGTGTAATCCTTTCCCCCTCTGTTTAGCCCACGATCCCGTTAGAAGAAAAGTTATAGCCCCCAAAGAGTCACAGATTTATACGCTATGGTCTATCGGGGTTTCCCCGTTTTCACTTAGGAAAAGGCAGGTTTCAGGTAAACAAAACCAGTGATCTCTCAAATGTAAAATTCTTGGTTCCACTTCACAACTATATTTTAGTCTGTTAATGTCACTTGAATCAAGTCAGGTAAGAAATTAATAAACGGGCTTCACAAGGTGAATCTCGGGGTTTCCCGTAATTTTGGTAAACTTCTCTCAAATGTAAAATTCTTGGTCACACCACAATTAGTCAAAAAAAGTCGGAAATGTTACTGTTTGTAATTTCTCTCGCCATAGGGGCTGAATGTACAATGAGATTGTTGGGAAGAAATATAATCTGGCTCGATAGGCCCAGTTATTGCATTTAGTATTAAAGTTCGTGAGATGAGTACTCTGTCTTTTTTCAGGATGCAAACACAATGCCAGACAGGTTGTAACTTGGAAACTCACTTATTTAAATTACAAAAATGTTTCTTCTAGGTTATTCTTACCGCAGGTAGGTTTTGGGTTGACCCAGATACTGTATAAGGGAAGAGAAAAAAACATAAATACTCAACCCTAATGTATACACAATACTACGCGTAAATTAGAATATGTTCACTTCGGTCATTTAACTTAATTATAAACCGAAACTTAAAGCTTGTCTTATCGTTTAAAACTCCCGTGAAATAAATGCTAGTCTTTACAAATATCAATCATCATGAATTAGAAATACGTAAGTATCTCGTCAATACTCAATGATGAATCAGTGCATTTACTAGTTAGTTAAAATATTTTCGGCCTGGTTACTAGCAATTTAATTAAATTTATTTATAGCTGTATGAGTTTAGCTAGAAATTTTAATTTATTTTGCTAACCACTGTAACACAGTAAACTTAAAGAATATAACTGACTTATCATTTAATCACTCTGCACAGAAATTAAACTAGTAAAAATGAAATAGGCGATCTACCACTTAAATCACTCAACACTACTAGATATATATATATCTACCATTAGCGCAGAAGTAAAACGATCTCCAATCGACCAACTAAATGATGCTTCTATTAACAGAAATCTTAGGAATCGAAAGCTAGATGGTTCTAGTTTTTCTGGCTGTACTGGATGAATTAAGTTAGAATTCTGGAGTATATATCTCTCCGAAATCAGGGGAAGGTTACGTCTATAACCCGACCCAACTCATTTGCCAGATGTTAGCACCTACGTCCAGATTTACATATTTCCTAGCTCATTCTACGAATGAAACGAATTCTACACACCCTTACCGAAACCAGACTTAACACCTACAGTACATTCTCTCGATCTGATCAGACATCGGCAATAAAACTCACAGTGTGCGTTTTACACGTTCTGCTTCATATGGCCGTTCCCAGCGATCAATGTCTTTCATCTCAAATCTTTCACCGAGAATAATTAACTATGGGCGGACAGATCAGAGAAAAATAATAGACGATAGTCTTACGTCTTATCCCTGTCGAGAACGAATTAACACGATTCGGTCTCATCAAAGAACTTAGCTTAACAGCAATAAAATGCGTTGCTAAATTAGAAAGGAAAAGACAACGGTTAGAATGGGAGAAGTTTATCTTAACAATCGAGCGTATGTGAAAAGAAGGGTAAAGAAGCAAAAGAAAGGTAAAAGACAAGTGTAGAATAAAGAATAGATATCTGAAATATATTAATCATAATATATCTGCCACAAACAACAAAGTCTAATAGTCGTAAAGAAATTATGGGGATTGATCTCAGAGCTTCGCAGGCCCATTAGCTTGCCTTCACTTTTGTTGTACTGTAACAGGTTACCCTAGAAGGCTAACGCTATGAATAGACAAAGGAATAAGCGAAAAAAATAGGAAGCGAAGAAAACGTGGAAAAGACAAAAGGTGAGAAAGAAAAAGCACAATCGTACTGATCTTCAAGATCTTAAATTCCCTGGATAGGGAATGAATTTGAGAAAAAAGAGCAAAGTGTGAAATAAAAGCGTTGATAGTTAACCTAAAGTTACAATGAAAATAGAAGTAGTAAAAATATGAAAGATTAAAGTCAAGGGCAGTCTCTTAATGTCAAAATGGTCAACACTTTCTTCTCTCCTTAAAGGATATGGAGACACCACCACAGCTGAGCCGACATACATAAAGCTTCCACATAACTCTTGACAGTTATACTTTATATCACTTATAATAGTTATAGTATTTAAAAAATAGAAGCTAAAAAAAAGTAAATTGTCACAACTTTCTAATACTTAATAAACAAAACTGATACACCATGAAGCAAAAGAACCATTAAAAAAACCACTATTATCGAATCATAAGATAACGAAAAGTGTCACGGCGCTATTTCGCTGTAAAAGAAACCGCTTGTTCGTAAATCGAGCAAGCCATTCGGAAGCCGGAGAAGCTGACGAAGGTAGCAGAATTACTAGGTCACGTGGCCAGCGAAAATTTGGGCGCGAAGTCATTCGCCCAGATTATTCATCGTACGACTGCCATCCTGTGTGGACGTTCTCTACCAGCTGTGTGCTGTCAGCCCTGGACGGAGTTTTTCGGGAGACAGCATCTGCCATAAGTGCCTTGTCCTGGTACCAATATGTTTGAGAGATAGTTAGTCTCTTGTTTGGGTCTTTTGTGACCGGAGGTCTTTTGTAAGTACGATCGATTTGCATCTGCTATTCGTCATTGTGACATAGTCATATTTTGCCGCTCATGTGAGCGGAATTCACACTGTAACAGATAGGCTGTGTTTCGCCTAGATTTCTAGTAGGCATTAGCTGATAGTGGCAATATATCTATTCCTTGTGTATGTCATTATGGCCAGTTGTGGCCAAATGGTGTTTGGATTAATAAAGGGATACTAGCTGTTTAGCAGTGTTATTTCCTTATGTCAACCATTGTGCGTGTGGTCGTCCTCTAGAATACACGAGCCAGTGTTTCGTACAGTAAATCCAACACAACAATGGTAAAGTCCTTACGAGTGGGGGTAGCCAGCTAGCGCCTTCCCCACCCGGTTAAAGAGGCTTCTGACAAAAAGCAATAAAGTAATACACGAAGTAAGGACACAACAAATTCTAATGTAAATTGCCAACACTAACAGCAATAAAGTGTAAATGACAATATGAACTTCACGATATCACAAACGTAAAAATAACTTACTTACTTAGTCGTTCCTCTTATACCGTGAGGTGTCTTCTTCTTCTTTGATCCATAACCGCCAAAGCAGTCAGCGGCCATCACGCCTGGTGGCGTTTTGTAGGGCAGCAACAAATTGATTCCACTTTGCTCGGTCGGCTGCCATCCTTCGTACAGTGCCCCAACTCTGGTTCATTCTTTGCATCTCAGCTTCTACAGTTCTCCGCCAAGTTGTTTTTGGTTGGCCTCTCTTTCGCTTTCCCTCGGGGGTCCATAGCATAGCGGTTCTTGTGATGGTATCAGGGTCCCTTCTGAGGACGTGGCCACCCCAACTTTAGCGTCTGCCAGCTATGATTGTGTGCATGTCCTCCTGGTTACTCCGAATAAGTAGTTCTTGGTTGCTGATAGTGTTTGGCCAAAAGATTCGGAGAATTTTCCTTTGGCAGATTGTGTGGAAGGAGGACAGTTTCGACATTTCCTTCTCTGTTACTCTCCAACATTCCGCACCTTAGAGAAGCACAGAAAGTACCAGCTCTAATACAGTCTTAATTTGGTGTTTGTGCTGTACTGGAAAGACTTCCAAATGTTGTTGAGAACAGCAATGGCTGTTCTCGCTTTATTCATTCTGTTGTTAATGTCCTTGCTTGTTCCACCGTCAGGTGTTACTATGCATCCTGGGTAAGTAAATGTGTCTGTCTGTTCTAACTTCTGGTTCCTTACTGTTATTGGCTCAGTATTTGTCGTAGATTTGTGATAGGTGATTAAGACTTAGTTTGGTCTCTTCTGAATAGACATAGAAATAAGTGATAGCTCAGTGGGAGGTGATAAAATAGAAATAGATTTCACGAGTGAGGTGGAGGAAATATAGTAGATTCTGTCTCTGACACTCGAGAAGCTTCTCTCAGTCAGACTATTATCTACAACAGAGTTAATAAGTGATTAGTCAGTGGGAGGTGACAAATCTAAAATAGATAACGAGTGATAGGAGGTAAATGCTTAGTATATTCTGTATATAATAAGCTTTCTCAGTCAGTCATACTATTCCAACAGACAAGTCAGAAACACACATAAGTGACTACAATAGACACACATAAGTGACGTGAAAAACTGAAACTGACAAATGGAAATATAGATAATTGGGAACGAACTGACCGACACACTGGAATAAGTTTATGTGAAGTTTAATATCATAATAAACTTCCATCACAACATATAAAATTACATCAAACATATACAAATAGTCATAAAGTCAATGAATTGCTACAAGAATGATAGACCCATTGGTATGATCCTTTCCCTCGATGTATAGCCCACAGTCCTGTTAGAAGAAAAGTGATAGCTCCAAAGAGTCACGGATACATATGATTTAGTCTAAGATTTCCCTTTAAAGGTATGAACAGACTTGGATACTCTGATCTATGCTAAGGACAATATTGTTAGCAAAAAAACTTGCATATAAAATTTAAGACAGTAAAATGGGTGCCAAAATACAACAATAAAGTAATCACTCAGTCCTGCATTCACTCTATTCAGTCAGCCGTGATCACGTGCTTTCATTCGTACTTACAGCTTTGGTAGCAACTTCTGGAAACACAATTTTTAGGACATGCACATACAGACTCTCCAATGGTAGTCTTGGCCAAGAGAACCCCAGTTCCAAAAAGACGGGTTGAATTCACTACTCCAGGGAACGTTTTCTTGGTTATTCTTATTTATGGATATCTGTGTAAGTCACATTAAAATTGTCCAGGCGCGAACGTTAACAGCGAGCACAGTGTCAATAGCTTAGGTTTCTAGTAATTAGGAATGTCAGGTAACTGCCTTCTCTCAGTATAGGACTTTATTTGGTCACACCACCACTAGTCACAACTCCATCGGAATGTTACTGATATTAATATTTTGCTTGCCACAAGGGCTGAAATGTACTTAAGGGTTTTCTCTGGAAGAATTAAATCAGGCTCGAGGGGCCCGTTACTTCATTAAATCTTAAAAAAGTTTATGTAATGGGTACTCTGTCGTTTTGGAGGCCAATGCGATCTAGACAGGTTTTACTTTATACACCCAAGTCTTTAAGGAAAAAATGTTTTAGTTCTTCACAGATATTTCTCCGTACAAAACGCTGGTAGAGTTGGGCTACCTCAGTTTTCACTGAATAAAGAAAAACAACATATAAAATACTTATACATACTATGTACTCGGTTATAACTTACATTATAAACTGCAAGCGGAGAGCTTGACTTATCGTTTAAAACTCCCGTGAAATAAGGTATAATTCATTAAATCAATCATCATGAATTAGAAATACATACGTATTTCGTCAATACTCAATGATGAATCAGTGCAGTTATAAGTTAGTTTTAAAATATTCTCGACTGAGTATTTAGCAGTTAAATTAAAATTTATTTATAGCTGCATGAGTTTAAGCTAGAAATTATAATTTATTCTGCTTTCCACTGAAACACGTCACTAGAGAATATAAAGACTTATAAATTAATTTCTTCTGCTAGCAAAAATATAATAGGCGATTTAACACTTAAGTCACTCACAAAATACTAGATATATTATATTACCTCCAACCAGAACTACGAGTATCACAACGAAACTAAGAGTTTCACTTATAAAATAAGTATCTAGAACGAAGCGACCACGTCTACTGCAACTTGGAGATTGAATGAAATCAAGTTTCCACTCCGGGGTAGATATATCTTAAACAGACAAAGGATCCGACGTTATTTCGCAAACCCCCGTCTCCCCCTCTCCTCTCTTAATACTTAACTAAGACGCAGGCCGTAACTGCCACAACGCGTCTTCACACCTTCTACGACGACCTGTCTCATTTCTGAGCGATGCGGATGGCAGTTTCCTCACCTCGCCGAGAAACTTAACCGAAGAAACTCTCATGTCAGCTTGAAAATGCTAGACGATATGTCTGCCATCTATGTCTGACTAGACGAAATATCACACTATACGCTCACATCCAGGGGACTGACACATGATGCAATAAAATGCGCTCTAACATGAGAAAAGAATCGGCAACGTCAGAATGGGAAAATAATATTTGTCGCAAACGAACGAATGCGAAAAACCCACAAGAAAAGGATAAAAGATCGATAATAAAGTAGAGGACACGGGTAGAAAAGAAAAGAATATAGAAAATTTATTGATCATAAATCTCTATGCGACAGGATTGCCCACATTTAGTGTCATGAACTCTGTCTTCTTCAGATTGATGTTCAGGCCAACCTGCTGGCCATACTTATTCAGTCTATCGGATTTGTCTTGAATGTGTTGATGTGAATGCGCGAGTAGTGCAATCCTTTTGTCTCCCACTTCTGACTGCTTGAGCGATCAGACGTGCTACACTCCAGTGAAGGTTTTCGGCACATTCCAGCTACGTTATTTTTCATGTTAATTTAATTTATTAAAGTATTAGTTATTTACGATTAGTATTCGTTAAATATTAGTTGTCTAGTTAGGTATTAAGTAGGAGAGGTTGTATAAATTAGGAATACTAAGGAAAATTCAATAGATCCGTGCGCCACGTGGTGTTTTCTGTTTTGGAGGTACAGCAGCCATCTTGTTTTCTTTACTCATTAGGAAATAACAATAAGTTGAGTTCGTCCTATACTATAATCGTACCGAGACACATAAATTAAGGACAAGCTCGTAGATTACTAGCAGTGTTATACTATTGATAATATATATTATTAGTTAAAATCTATACATAATTTTTAAGAATAAAAACAGTAAAACTAGAGATAAACATTAATTTCAATCAAGGCTTGTCACATAATTAAAATAATAGTAGCAAAATGAAAGCCAGGCTACTAACAGTCATAGAAAAATTAATCAATAAATACAATCACAATGCCAATGTTGACCAGGTCGCAGTCCGGGGAAGAAAAAGCGTGGGTCAGGTCAGCTGAAAAGATAGAACACCAAACCTGACAGAAAAGAAAAGGACCACAAGCCCTATAGTCAGAGACACATAAATAAAGGACAAAATAGAGACAATAAAGGAAAAACTGAAAGGAGGATCAGAAATAAAAACTGCAATAAGCAGAAAAAACAAAAGTGAAGACGCAGGAACCCGGACAGCTAACAAACAGACAGGACACAAAAAGATGACAACCAGGAAACCGCAAGGAAAAAAAAGTCAGGAAACCAGAGGAGCGGAAAACAAAAACACCAACCGCAATCTGAAGGAAACCAAATACAGAATTAAAATCACGCAGATAGCTGGAACAGAAGCCACGCTTAGAGCTCTCCCAGATGACAAAATCCTGTTCATCCTGGAAAAAAACAATAGATAAAAAGTTCCATTGACAAAATCCAAAAACAAGAGAGTGGAGTAATGCTAACATTAAAGGACACAGGTAAATCAAAAACCTAACTACGAGAACTACGGGAAAAACCAAAATTGATCCAACTGACCCACAACATAAAAGTCCAAATAGAAATTCCGAAAGAAATCAGAAGATGTGTGATAAAAGGAATAGACCCTGTGGTAGGAGGTTTTTAGAGTATAGAATATAGGTTCCCTTGGACAATTAGATGTGTCAGATGACACTAGAATAGTGCCAGGTAAGGGACTGGTCTTATGAGCAATACCCCCCTTCTCTGAACAGAGTAAGGGTGTATAGACAATCAAGGTGAGGTCAGACTATGCAAGTTCCCAGAATAAAAGATAATGATGTTGAAAGTCTCTGGGTCCCTAACTGTCACCTCCCGAGATCTCACCTGAATAAAGAATCTGTGAGGGTGTGTATGGCAAGTGTCTAGGGTAATGCAATTATTATGATGTATGACAAATGGTAAAACAGAACTTTAATTTAGTAAAAATAATGAAGTAAGGCTGGTTGTAGAATTAGATATATACAAATATATATATATGGTTTTATTCTTCCTGTACCTCAATGTTTTGGACAGGAAGTATCAACTCAGGAAAAGTTTTTATTTTACAGTATAGAAATCAATATGTTGAAAAGTGTTCATGACTTGTATCACCAAATGTCACTTTCTTGGGCACCTCACAGTCTTTTTTTTTTAAATACTTGAACTTGTAACTAAACTATTTTTCCAGGTCAGGAAATCTATGTTGTGGATTGTTATATTATTTATGAGAATGAGCTCTCAAGTACCCAGGTAAGGCACTTATCTTAATATCCTGTCTGAGACCAGTTGCTCCAAACTGTATTTATGATCACACAGATAGTGCTGCCCTCTGGAAGAAAGACGGCCTGTAGCTCAGCAAGTATTGTGAGCGTTCGCTGCCTGCAATTTCTGTCTTCTCCAGGATAGTTGCACAGCTTTTTAACTGGTGATATGACCTGTAATGAGAAGGAAAATTCCCTCCCCGATAATGTCTGTCTTATAACAATTCCACAACTAATTGACAGCACGCTTACCTGGGTCAGACACGTGTGCTGACCATTTGCACCAGATCTTATCTCCATTTTCTACAATCAGGGATGTGTATTCTCATCTGTTACACACAACTTCACAACCTCTGTCCCTGAAGCATTGCTTGTCTTCCATACTATCAGTAGGGGTGCCCAAATCCTGTGACTGGTCATTTATTTCTTTTCAACTTCTTGGTATGGTGTCAGATGTTAATTGAACAATGTGGCACTCCAGAAGCCACTATCACTTTTCTTCTCTTTTGGACTTACAGTCTTAAAATGTTATGGCAAATTTACAAACACATTTGACACAATTTCACAATAAAACTGCATTGCTACTTAAGGCGTCGTGACATTAATCTTTCCCATAGGCAGTATCCGAATATGGCGCACAATAAACTATGTGGCCAACATGTTAATTAATTTCTACAAATAAACTTATTCTGCCTTACCCTCAAGTAAGATTATATCACAATATGCACAAGCTTGACTAGCATTAAATGGGTAGCTCAGAAATGCTCTTGTGTCCAGACGGTGAAAGTTTTGGTCACGAATGTTCTCCCACTGATCTCAAGTTGGCAAATAGTATTTTTCAAATGGCGGACTATGCCGGCAAAATGTTAACTTTATTGCCCCTATGCTCACCACACTTAACCAATCAAAAACGCGTCCAGAAATTTTAACTTTTTCCCCTAGGCTATAAACTTGAGCAGTTCAGAAGTGTGTTTGTTCGTCTGTCTCAATTTTATTTATAGAATATCTTTGTTATTAATCAATATCAGGGTCGATTTTCAACTAATTCCCTTTAGTTATTGAGAAATAAATTATTTAATTTTGATTAAAAGCACAGAATCGGCATTTTTGCCATTACAACTTAGATTTTTGGTCTCTACCCAAAAACGAGGTAACAATACTATTGGTTGTTAATTTTTCGACGTTCGTTAATAAACATTGGGAAGGGTAGTGTGTTAGAAGGGGATAGTAACTTTTAACTCTTGGTGTTAGAAAAAATTCAAATTCTTTAGTTAAAATTTTGGCGGTAGATTTGACTTTGCCTCAGACGAATTTCAAACACTGTAGTTATTAATAGATTTTAGGACTACGTTAGTTAATTTTCAAGCGGGGAAATTTGAGCGGGGTGTCACACAGATGTACTTTACTACATATCTTCCCTGTTAAAAAAAGCCTTCACCACTAGTGCAGCTTTATTATCTGTGTTACAATCTCGATCAAATAGACTTAACTCTGCTTTAGGGTGATCCTGGATTACTGCAGGTGGGTCAGTCTAAGTAGGCACTACTCAAGAAATCTGCCTCAGACCTCTGCAATCCAGGTATCTATTGCAGTTATGTAATAAACAGCTGCAAGTGCGACTGCCTGACACATGCTGATTATCAATCCAAATTCACCATTAATCTTCTCCGAGTCTGTCCCATGACATGTCCAGAGGTTTTTAGATGTTCCTCAAAGTTGCAATAGTTATGAGGAGAGAATCTATTGAATTGATGATAGCAGAGTTTTGTAGGGGACCCAGTAATTTCATCATCAGCCTGGATAAAACACTCGGAGTAATATCAATCCAAAAGCAACATATGAATTCAATGTGCCCCTCCGATGTTCACAGCCATCCAATGGTCTGAGCTCAGGCTTGATTTGAATTTGGAAAAACCCTCTACTAATATTGTCTGACTCTTTAATCTGCCATTCAGATAAAGGCCATATTCACCAGCTGTTTTCTCCGCCCAACGGCAATTAGTGATATAATATATAATATAGGGAAATGAGTTCCGGCATCCAGAATCAATTCGCCCGTTTTTAGCATTGCTATAATATGTGTGATTTCAATCCAATGTCCGTACAATACTTCCAATTGGACTGTATAGTGCGGTCAACTACCACTGTCACCGATGCCCTTATAATGCTAAGTTAATAGCCATATTGTGAAGCGAGCTGAACATTTTCCCAATTGCTCAAACGACCGCTCCCAACTCTTCTGGGGGAATCCCTCAGTTTCGTTTTCAAATGTGGCGGACTATCCACTCTATTTTTAGACAGTTCCAAGAATCCTGATCCAATTTGGGTCGGGGTGGACTGGTTTGTATGTTCTCTTCGTACCATACGTAGTGTTGCCAGTGTTACTGGTCTATGGGAAGACTGGGTGTGAGAAGGAGCATGCCTATTCACTAGGTCTACCTTATCATGTTTATTTTTATTTTTAATTTCAGGCCCATGTTTGCTACAATGCTTTGCTAGCATCTGGTTATTATTTTCTTTCCACCGTGTGGAATGTACCTTATTACACTGGTCACAGGAATTAATAAACTGATAAATGTCGTCAGCTACACCTGGCCAAAAAAATCTCACAGATGTCCTTTGACGGGTGGCACCAATCTTCATATGTCCACCGTCTGGTACAACATGTGCATGTGCCATAACTTGTTTCCTATACTCCAATGGCAGTACTAACTGTCCATATCCTTTAGGTCCTGCTCCAGCCTTCGGGTAGAGCAGTCCATCCTTCAAATAAAATTGTCCTTTTCTGGGGTTGTTATGGCTTTTTGGCAATTTGCCAAAGCAAGGTTTTAATGATTTGTCCTTTGCCTGGGCCTTTCTCATCTGTTTATGACGAATATTTAGTGGTAGTTCCTCCTCCTTACTAGGGGTCGACCTGACTTGGAGCGTGGCCATTATCACAGGTTTTATAGGGCTCCCTAGGAACACATATTTCTTTCCTAACACCAGCGGGTAATTAGGATCCTTACACACTGCGGCACTAAGCACTCCTTCCACGTACCTAGTTTTGACATTTATCCTGGCTACGGGAAGTGTCATGGTGGCTGTATCCTTCTTTGCCCCTTGTATCTCCACTTTGTCTGTGGTATACTGGTCAGGGTGCACCAGGGTTGCACTCACAACTGAGTCATATTCCAATCCTGAATCGTAAAGGCACATCACCTTTTTGCCATTACACTTTACTTCTTCACAGATGGGGGATGAGGAAGTTCATGCTGCCCTGTAGACAGTTCCTTCTTTCCCTTGTTTCCCACTGTTATCATGCATGCAGCGTGATATGGAGGAACTTTCCTACCACATTCAATTGTATTATGATTTTGTATCCTACATATTTTACACCATTTTCCTTCTGGTCTGTAGGGTTTCTTTTCATTTACTTGAGGGTTTCTGTCTCTAGGATCATATCTTGGCCTATCATATCCTGGTTTGTATCTATGGGGTTGATCCCTATTATTATACTCATCTTGGTCTTGTGGGGTTTTATTACTTTCTACTGGTTTCTTTCTGATACCAGCCACTTCTTTCTGGGGTGCCTGATATCTCTCAGCAACATTGAGAATCTCCCCCAGCTTCTCTGCATCTTGTTCCGTGAGAAATATTCTCAGGTCTGGAGCCATGGACTCTCTCAATTGCTCCATCATAATCATTTCCTTCAGATCTTGGGTTTTCCCCAGAGCAGTCCATTTCTCCAAATAGGTTTCCAGTCTGGCAGAGAACTGGTGGTACGTCTCCCCAGACAGTAACCTAGCATTTCTAAATTTCTTTCTATAAAATTCCCCGTTCTTCGTATATCGAATTAGTAAGGCCTGTTTTAAAATATCATAATCCTCTTGGTCTTCGCTGCTTAACTTTGAGAAGACTTCATCAGAGGTTCCCCTAAGCCCTTGGGATAATTTTAAACTCCACTTCTCCTTCTCTAACCCATAATTTATAGCTAGCCTTT
Organism: Oreohelix idahoensis; assembly: GCA_024509875.1. Classification (NCBI taxonomy): domain Eukaryota; kingdom Metazoa; phylum Mollusca; class Gastropoda; order Stylommatophora; family Oreohelicidae; genus Oreohelix; species Oreohelix idahoensis. The sequence goes on along the minus strand of JAMPIV010014534.1, from coordinate 480,270 downwards.
CATACCTACTGAGATAGGACTCAAACTCGTCGTCCTTCTCCACAAAAGGATCTAAGTGAAAATTCATAGCTAAGTTAGAGGCACCCTAACATGTACTGGCATCAGAGGTAGATGGGCTGTTACCATTTTCTGGACCATGGCTTTGAAGTTCCAGTTCTCTTAGTCTTAATTCATGCTCTCTTTGCAATCTTTTATCATCTGCTTCCATCTGCAATCTCCTTTCCTCTGCCTCCCTTTTCAATCTTTTTTCTTCTGCTTCCCTATCAGCCTCTAATTTTCTAGCCTCCTTTTCAGCCTCAAACTGTAATTTCTTAGTTTCCTTGTCTGCCTCTACCTGTAATTTCTTAGCATCTTTGTCTGCCTCTACCTGTAAGTTCTTAGCTTCTGCTAATCTCCTATCTTCCCTATTAATGAATTTATCACATTCAGTAGTCACATACTGAATCAGAGCTTGCCCCTCCATGCCAAGTTCTTTCGCCGTCTGCACTGTAGCAGATCTGAATTTGGCCAAATCTACCATCTTTTCTTCCTTTCACAAATTATTTATCTTAAAATATAATTTAACAAATGATACTTATATTACTAAACTATAGGCAATGACAGCTCATTCAATTTCCACAACTGATTTATTTATTTCTTATGCTAAGAGTCCCAGGGTATGGTGGTACAATAATCCCGGACAGGACCCCACTCTGTGGTAGGAGGTTTTTAGAGTATAGAATATAGGTTACCTTGGACAATTAGATGTGTCAGATAACACTAGAATAGTGCCAAGTAAGGGATTGGTCTTATGAGCAATACCCCCTTCTCTGAACAAAGTAAGGGCGTATAGGCAACCAAGGTGAGGTCAGACTGTGCAAGTTCCCAGAGTAAAGGATGATGATGTTGAAAGTCTCTGGGTCCCTAACTGTCACCTCCCGAGATCTCACCTGAATAAAGAATCTGTGAGGGTGTGTATGGCAAGTGTCTAGTGTAATGCAATTATTATGATGTATAATAATAATAATAAATTCTTTAAGCACCAAACACGGCGCATAAGGCAGAAACCAGTGCTCTCCATGTTGTTCGTTGTGAAGCCACTCCTCTTAGCTCTTGCACATTATTTAGGCCCAAGCGTTCTTCCTTCTCTTATTATTGTTCTTCTGAGTGTTTCTTTCGTTCTTCCTTTTTTCCTCTTACCCTCAGGAACCCAAGTGAGCGCCTGTAGTGGTATTCTGTTGTTTTGCATTCGTAGGACATGACCGATATATGACCATCGTCTTTTCCTTATATAGTCGGAGACATATTTCTGCCTAGAGTCTTCTCTTATTTGTCGATTAGTCTTGAATTCTTTCCAACTGATGTTCATGAGTTTTCTAAGACATTTGTTCTCGAATGTATTCAGCTTGTTCTCCAATGATTTTGTTATTTTCCAACTCTCACAGCCGTATGTTAACACTGAGATAACATTTGAATTAAACAGACGAAGCTTGGTATGTATATTCAATGATCGTAATTTCCAAATGTTAGATAATCTATTGAAGGCGCTAGCTGCCAAAGCAATTCTAGTATGGATTTCTCTTGTTGTGTCACCATCCTGAGTCATTTTACTGCCTAAATAATTGAAACTTTCAACTTTCTGTAGTTTTTCCCCGTTCAAGATGATATCAAAGGTCTTGTTAGAAAAGTTCATAGCTTTAGTTTTAGAGGCATTTATTTGGAGACCTATTTTAACCGAGAGATGACACAAATTATTTATTGCTTCTTGGGATTGTCTTGGTGTTGAACTTAAGAATGCTACATCATCTGCGAAATCCAGGTCCCCCAGGAATTTTCCATTTGTCCATTTTATACCCAATTGTTCATTGTGGGTATAGTTTCTCATAACCCAATCAATAGCTATTCCAAAAAGTAGTGGTGACATAATACAGCCTTGTTTCACCCCTGTTTCTACTGTAAACCATTCTGTATTCCCTTTATTTGTTCTAACACAACATCTTGCATTTTCATATAGCGCTTTGATTATATTCACATATTTTGTTGGAAAACCATAGATTGTAAGTATCTTCCACAATGATGGGCGGTGTAGACTATCAAAGGCTTTTTGAAAATCGACGAAGGTGATAATAAGTGGCGATTGCCTTTCCACTGATTCTTCTATAATTGTTCTTAGTGTGAATATTTGATCAATACATGATCGTTTCGGCCTGAAACCCGCTTGTTCTTCTCTGATCTTTTCGTCAGCATGCAATTTAAGTCTTTCTAACATCATGCAACATAATAATTTTCCAGGTATTGATAATAGAGATATACCACGCCAGTTATTACAGTCTGATAGATCACCTTTCTTCGGTAACTTTACAATAATACTGTCTTTCCATTGTTGTGGTGGTTGTTCTTCTCTCCATACTTCATTTATAATATCTAAAATTCTCAAGAGGTTGTTGTCATTAACTGCTTTAATCATTTCCCCTGAAATTTCGTCAACTCCAGCAGCTTTAAAATTTTTTAATCTGTTAACGGCTTGTTTGATCTCGTCCAGCGTGAATTCATCGCAAGTTATTGGCAAGGTGGTTGTGGGTGTTTCATTATTAAAATCAGGTGTTACTGTTGGTGGTGGTCTGTTTAGCACCTACATGAAGTGCTCAGCCCATCTCTTCATTTGTTCTTTTTCTGTTGGTATTGAATTCCCTAATTTATCTTTAACAGGTGTTTCCATAGCAGTAGGCTGGTGACATAGTTGTTTTGTAATTTGATAAAGGCACCTACTATTACCAGTTCTTGCAGCATTTTCAGCTTCTACGGCCAGTTCATTGATGAAATGTCTTTTATCTCTTCGAGTTTTTGTCTTCACTTCTTTATTTAACAAGTTATAAGTTAGTTTGCAAGATTCAACTGCATTATGTGTACTTGCCGCTAGTAGTTTAAGTATGACAAGTATGATGTATGACAAATGGTAAAACAGAACTTTAACAGTAAAAATAATGAAGTAAGGCTGGTTGTAGAATTAGATATATACAAATATATATATATATGGTTTTATTCTTCCTGTACCTCAATGTTTTGGACAGGAAGTATCAACTCAGGAAAAGTTTTTATTTTACAGTATAGAAATCAATATGTTGAAAAGTGTTCATGACTTGTATCACCAAATGTCACTTTCTTGGGCACCTCACAGTCTTTTTTTTTAATACTTGAACTTGTAACTAAACTATTTTTTGAAGATCTGTTTTCTACATCCTCCCAAGGTCAGGAAATCTATGTTGTGGATTGTTATTTTATTTATGAGAATGAGCTCTCAAGTGCCCAGGTAAGGCACTTATCTTAATATCCTGTCTGAGACCAGTTGCTCCAAACTGTATTTATGATCACACAGATAGTGCTGCCCTCTGGAAGAAAGACGGCCTGTAGCTCAGCAAGTATTGTGAGCGTCCACTGCCTGCAATTTCTGTCTTCTCCAGGATAGTTGCACAACTTTTTAACTGGTGATATGACCTGTAATGAGAAGGAACATTCCCTCCCCGATAATGTCTGTCTTATAACAATTCCACAACTAATTGACAGCACGCTTACCTGGGTAAGACACGTGTGCTGACCATTTGCACCAGATCTTATCTCCATTTTCTACAATCAGGGATGTGTATTCTCATCTGTTACACACAACTTTACAACCTCTGTCCCTGAAGCATTGCTTGTCTTCCATACTATCAGTAGGGGTGCCCAAATCCTGTGACTGGTCATTTATCTCTTTTCAACTTCTGGGTATAGTGTCAGATGTTAATTGAACAATGTGGCACTCCAGAAGCCACTATCACGTTTCTTCTCTTTTGGACTTACAGTCGTAAAATGTTATGGCAAATTTACAAACACATTTGACACAATTTCACAATAAAACTGCATTGCTACTTAAGGCGTCGTGACATTAATCTTTCCCATAGGCAGTATCCGAATATGGCGCACAATAAACTATGTGGCCGACATGTTAATTAATTTCTACAAATAAACTTATTCTGCCTTACCCTCAAGTAAGAATATATCACAATATGCACAAGCTTGACTAGCATTAAATGGGTAATTCAGAAATGCTCTAGTGTTCAGACGGTGAAAGTTTTGGTCACGAATGCTCTCCCACTGATCTCAAGTTGGCAAATAGTATTTTTCAAATGGCGGACTATGCCGGCAAAATGTTAATTTTATTGCCCCTATGCTCACCCCCCTTAACCAATCAAAAACGCGTCCAGAAATTTTAACTTTTCCCCCTAGGCTATAAACTTGAGCAGTTCAGAAGTGTGTTTGTTCGTCTGTCTCAATTTTATTTATACAATATCTTTGTTATTAATGGGTCGATTTTTACTATTGAAAGTGATTATTAAACAAACCACTGTCCTCTATCTTCATATATAGGTTTTTTTTAATTATTTGTCCCCGTTTTAAAGAATTTGAATTTTTTCTAACAGCAAGCTTTAAGAATTACTACCCCCTTCTAACACACTACCCTTCCCAATATTTATTAACGAACGTCGAAAAATTAACAACCAATAGTATTGTTACCTCGTTTTTGGGTAGAGACCAAAAATCTAGGTTGTAATGGCAAAAATGCCGATTCTGTGCTTTTAATCAAAATTAAATAATTTATTTCTCAATAACTAAAGGGAATTAGATTGAAATGGATATCTTGAATCATAGCGCTGATATTGATTAATATAATACCATAAAGATTTCCCATAATAAAACTTTCTTGACGTAGAAATATTTATTTTATTAATATTTTCAGCTGGGAAAAAGCACAGTTAATTATAAAAAATTACACATATTTTAGTTAAAATGTTGGCGGTAGATTTGACTTTGCCCCAGACGAATTTCAAACACTGTAGTTATTAATAGATTTTAGGACTACATTAGTTAATTTTCAAGCGGGGAAATTTGAGCGGGGTGTCACATAGATGTACTTTACTACAGAGCTAACCTTATCTGATGAAGAAATCCAAGAAAATATAAGCCAAATCAACCCAAAAACAAAAATTGAGAAAGTCAATAGAATTAAAACCAGAGAGCAAAAAAAACCACAGTCAAAGTAGTAGCTATAGAAGGCACAGAGGTTCCATAAAAACTTAGTCTTAAAAAAAAACTAGCAGAAACATATGTCCCAAAACTTATCCAGTGAGACAAATGCAAAGGATTTAGGCACACAAATGAGATCTGCAGATGGAAAAACAACCTGCAGATTTTGTGCTGGGCCACATAGCCATGAAGATTTCAAACTGGCCAAAGAAGACAAAAATTATAAGGAGATAAACTCAAACAGAAAATGCGCCAACTGCAAGGGAAACCACAGTTCACGATATTTGGGGTGCCCAATCTATTAAGAGACAAAGCAAGTTTTGAAAGAAGCCCTGGAGTCAAACACTCCTTTCTGGAAAGTCAAGGAAAGGATGGGCGCAAACAGGCTAAACCAGTCTCAAGAAAACATAATAAAAACCCACATTTACCAAATATCTAGGGAAGTTAAAGAAGTAAGAGAAAAAATACAAAAAGAAGAAAATAAGAAGAAAAAAAACAGCAAACAACCATGAGAACGCTGTCGAAGAGACTCATCACAGCCTCAGTGAAGCAAAACAGGTGCTAGAAGACATGAAAATAATACAACAGGCTATAGCAGAAGATTTGGCCAAAATAGCTGAGCTTAAAGAGGAAGATGAAAATATACTCGAAATAATTGAAATAGAAAGAACAATCATAACAACTGAAAATAGGAAATGGTCAAAAAGAGCATAATACAACAGAAAAACAAAAGCAACCTAGAAGAATCTATCAAAGAGCAAGTTGAGGTACTTTTACCATACTTAGTTGAAAAAAATTAGGGACAAAATGAGGAATTTCTTGAGATGATGGTAGATAACACTGACAAACAACATTTTTCTTTCTTATATAAGAATAAGTGTTCTTAGGTCAGTTTCTTGCGCTGATTTCAAATCTGAAATCCGTTTATCTCTATCACGTCGGGTTCTTAAGATATTTGTGAATAAATATATTTTTGGGAAACCGTTATTTGCTCCGTTTCATTTTTACTATATAACTTATTAAAAATTAATAAAATGCAAAATAATTCTACTTTTTATACTGCTAAAAGATGCATGACATATGTTACGCTATTTTTCAAATAGTTACTGTATTTTGAAATAATTCTGAGCGAAATATGGCTTCTAGAAGTTGTAGAATCGGTATCGAAACCAGTGCCTCATGATCCAATCACGTGTCCGATCCCAGTTCCACCATAACAATATCCGTTGGACGTGAATGAACCATCAGAAAGTGATAGTTTACCTGCTTTAGAAACTAATTCTGACTCGGATTATATACCGGTGAATGATGGTGTTCACTTAATTAACCATTCAGAACTTTCAGATCTAATACGTGATCTCGCTCTTACCAAAGGACAAGCGGAATTACTCGGTTCGCGACTCAAAGAATGGAATCTTTTAGCGCCCAATACTCCGATATCTAAATTTCGTCATAGACACAGAGAACTTGTTCAATACTTTGAGATGGATGATGGCATTTGCTATTGCAAAGATGTAAACGGTCTAATGGTGCACCTCGGTCGTGAGCACATAGTCAACGAATAGCGACTTTTCATCGATTCTTCCAAGACTAGTCTAAAAGCCGTGTTATTGCATAACGGAAATTTATTTTCATCAATTCCAGTCGCCTACTCTGTTCATATGAAAGAAACTTATGACAATATGGCTATACTTTTGGCAAAAATAAAGTACAATGACTACCAATGGCGGATTTGTGGAGACCTAAAGGTCATTGCAATTCTCACGGGCATGCAGACTGGGTATACTAAATTTTGTTGCTTCCTATGTGAATGGGACAGCCGCAACAGACAGGAACATTATGCAAGAAAGGTGTGGCCTATCAGGGATCGTATGCAGCTCTGGCATAACAATGTAATACATGAGCCATTAGTTAACAAAGACGGCATCATTTTACCACCGTTACATATAAAGTTGGGGCTCATGAAGAATTTCGTAAAAGCGTTAGATAAAACGAGCAAAGCTTTCACTTATCTTCGAGAAAAGTTTCCGCAAGTTAGCGATGCAAAGAGAAAGGAAGGTATCTTTGTAGGACCTCAGATTAGGAAAGTTATTGCAGACAAACAATTCGAGAACTTGTTACATGGTAGTGAACTTCGCGCATGGATGGCATTCAAATCGATCGTCGATAACTTTCTGTGAAATCACAAATCTCTCGACTATGTGCATATTGTTAAGCAGTGCATAGATGCATACAGAATTATGGGCTGTAACATGTCCCTCAAAATCCATTTGCTTGATTCGCATCTTGACTTTTTCCCTGACAAACTTGGCGAAGTCAGCGATGAACATGGAGAACGATTCCATCAAGATATCGCCGTAATGGAATCACGCTATCAAGGACGGTGGAGTGTGACCATGCTTGCCGATTATTGTTGGATGCTTCATCGCGATGTACCACATGCCATTCACCGACGAAAGTCGACTGCAAAGAAATTCAAGCCTACATAACTGTTACACTTCTTGTATGAATGATGTTATAATACTTTATGCCTTGTTAAAAAAACTTCAATTGCGTATTTCTAGAGATCCCGACCTGATAGAGAAAAACGGTTTGCAGATTTAAAAACAGCGCATTAAAATTGACCAGAAAAACATAGAAATGTTAGAGAAAGAAAAAAAAAGTTTTTTTTTTGTTAGTCAGTGTAATGGGTCACAGAGTACATGAAAACAGGAATAAATACGAATGATCGAAACAGAATAAACACATTGAATTGATTACACTTTAAAAATGGAGATAAATGAGAGTAGAGCAATCAGGGTAGTTCAGTAGGGATGCCCGGAAGAAACTGATGTCTCTAGTGGGACAATACAGGGAGTCAAAACCCATCTTCGCAATACAAGAGACACCTCTGAGCCCCAAACAGAAACTGAACTACCAAGGGTATAAAATTCTTAGAAATGATAGACTAGAGGGAAGAGGCGGTGGTATGGCCTTTTTAGTAGATGAAGACTTCAAAATATTAAAATGGGAGCAGTTTGTCACAGATAAAATGGAAGGAATAAGTATAAATATAGACAGCGAACCAGAAAACGATAATAAATATATATATAGCCCAAAGGGAAATATAACTGACCTGGATATAGAAGCTATCAGAACCAAAATAACTAGCAGAACGTTACTGGTAGTAGATTTCAATGCCCACCACAATGCATGGGGTAACAACAGTAATGATTCAGCAGAAAAAAGACTGTTGGACTATGTAAAGTTTCTTTTCTTCTTTCCACTCTGTAAAGTGTCAGTCGGTATGCTCTGTAAGGAAGAGTGGTGTGTTGTTGAGATCAGGCATGCTCCAGTCTACCCAGCTGTAAATGGGTAACTCACCCTAGTCCTGAGTTAGGGAAGGCAAAGGCTCCAGGGGAAGCAGGCCCTAAACTTGGTCACTCCAACCGACGCAGGATGGTGTATGTATGAAGTAGAAGTGTAGAGTGTGATTACCGCGAATGGTGTACTGTTCGTGTGCTGACCAATATAACCACTCATACACATATGTCTACAAGGCACCAATGCAGACTGCTGGAATCTTTGTTTACTCAATTTATTCAGACGTACACACTGGGACATACGAGTACATCATGGTATGTTGACATATCAATTTGTAGGTATACATAGCAGATCTGAAGTCATGACACATTCAGAAATAATGGGCAGTACATCAAAAGTTCAATGTCATGATATATTATGGCCGCATCCCCCTATCTGACTAAACGCGTCAGTGAAGGCAGATCGGTAAATAACTAAAGTTATTTGACGTCCATAGTTTGTAGCATATATTATGAAACCACGAAAGAGGGGGTTTCTAGCAAGATTGAGATCTCCCTGTCACTGTCCGATAATAGGATAAATAATCTGTTCTCTTGGCAGTGATCAAAACATATGATGACCGAAATCTAACATGGCTGCCTCCCTGAGTTGTCGTTCACTCATTCATAGGAAGGAGAATATAAGCCAGAGTTAATTTATAATGGGTATATAAATGATTTCATAAATGTTCCCATACAGCTCTACGGTGATCAGGTTAATTCACGTAGCCATAACCGCTGTAGGAAAGTCTGTCATCTTTGTCGATACAAAACACGACCCTAGCGATACGAAGCACAATGTTCCATCTAGGTCGAATCGACATGAGATCATCAAAATAGGGTCTGGCAATACATGGAGTCCGAATTATACATTGTACCGTACCTTAGGAGAGTCTCTAACATAAACTATAGTAGAGATACCATCTCCTTTAGAAGAAAACCACTTCATGAATTATATTTCCTTAAGAATCTACCAGCCCTTTGAAAAATGCGTACCCACCATTATCACGGTACATCGGAACTCATCACGACTTGTCAAGACAACTCATACTTCCGCTAGACCGGAATAACAAGAATCTAGTCCCTCCTACCCATCCAAAATATACAATATAGGACTGATTCTACTTGTACTAATAATATGTAATACATATGAATTCAGGCCATAAACACAATAAGCAAATTAATATATTTTCTGGCCCTAAAAAATAAGTACAAACGTAAGCGCAATATCCTTGCGCCGGATCAATATCCAGAACGATTACTCCTATAATCAAAAGTGTGAATCAAACATGGATTCTCTCGCTTTTACCATAGACAGCATTTTCATACACAAATGAATGAATGTCTATATTTTTCCCATATTAAATAGCCATATCGATTTTTGTAATATGTGCGTCAAAATATGCACGCAACAGATTACCACACCCCTCGGGAAAAAAAAATGGTACATTTTTTTTTTTGAAATACATCTAGGAGCAACATACAATAGGCTCACAACGCACCAATACAATGCGCAGATGATAAGCATAAGTTTTATGACCTTAGAGAAAATACTTCTCTAAGTATAAATATTTCCAGAGAGGTGTCACCAACGCATACTACAATAATAGCAATGACACAATTTCCACCTTAGTTTATACATAAATTTCATCTAAGATATCTTAACATCATGATCATCAAAGACGAAAAACATTGAAAGATCAGCGGTGAATAAATATCAATGAACCGCTAAGTAGTGTTACAATCAATATATGATATATTACATATGTGTACACATTTCAACATAGAAACAACTGTATCAAAGTTGTATAACAGTTATGAATCATGTGGGCATCTAGACAAAATATCTGCCATCACATTTTCTGACCCACGGATAGCTCGCACCGAAAAATGAAATGGCTGTAGAGCAATCGCGTATCGCGTTGATCTCGCGCTCTTCAGATTTTTACTCTGAATAGCCGTAAGAGCTTTCTGGTCAGTTTCCACAATGAAATGCGCGCCCAGAAGAAATCTTTGCAGTTTAAGGATTGACCAAACCATAGCCAATAATTCACGGTCTAGGACCGAGTAATTCTTCTCTGCGGCATTTAATTTCCGAGAAATATACATCACAGGATGCAGAGTTCCAGAGTACTCTTGCATTAGTGCAGCTCCAATCCCGGTGGATGAAGCGTCACTACGAAGAATAAATGTCTTATCCTTAGAAGGCAATACTAGGATAGGTGAAGTAGAAAACATAGTTTTAACCTTATCCAAAGAGGATTGACATTCTTGAGTCCAATGGACTACATTAGGAGACCCTTTCTTTAGCAAGGAAGAAAGAGGTGACATAATGGAGGACAGATTCGGGATGAATCGTCCATAAAATTGTATTAGACCTAAGAGACTTCGTACTTGCTTTTTAGTCTTAGGAATAGAAATGTTAAGTATCTTACTTGTATTATGGTCTTCTGTTTTTAGGAACCCATGACCAACACGGTGTCCTAAGAAAGATATTTCGCTAAAACCAATACATGCTTTCGATGGTTTCGCTGTCAGGTTATGCTCGCGTAAGATAGACAATAGTTCATTTATACCATTATAGTGATCGTTCCAAGTATCACTGAAAAGACAGATGTCATCAAGATACGCAATGACATCTGAGCGATGAGATAGGATTCGACGCATCATGCGTACAAATGTAGCAGGGGCGTTCATAAGACCGAAAGGCATGAAATTCCATTGGAATAGACCCCTAGGCGTCGAAAAAGCAGTAAACGGTTTGGCGTGTTCGGATAGTGGAACTTGCCAATATCCCTTAGACAAATCGAGTTTAGTAAAGAAGTGAGAATTCGATAGTCTCGTAAGTAGCTCTTCTAGTAAAGGCATAGGTTCAGCATCAAATTTAGTCACTTGATTCAATTTGCGATAATCCACGCAAAGACGTATGTTATTGTCTTTTTTCCGTACTATAACCATCGGCGAAGAATATGCTGATGTGGATGGTTCAATAATTTTTAACTCTATCATCTCATCTAACTCTTTCTCTACCTGTGCTTGAAAATGTATCGGGATAGGATACGGTCTGACTCTTATAGGACTATGGTCAGTAAGAATAATGTCATGTTGAATGACATCAGTTTGACCAGGAATGTCAGTAAGGACATCCTGAAATTGTTCTAACATAGTAGAAACTTGTTTCTGCTCTCCTGGAGATAATTCTGGAGAAATTGCAACATCTTTCCATGATTCATTAGAGTGAAGAGGAATCATTGGAAAAGGTAAATTTACATCCGAGAAACTCGTTTCCTCATCCTGTATTACTGACAGAGATGAGTACTGTCCATGTTGGACTGGAAAATCGTCCGTTGCCTGGAAAACAGGTTGTAAATAATCAGGACGTTCATGGAATTCCGTGAGCATGTTGATGTGGAAGGTTTTACGCTTCCCGTCAATATCGACGATATAGTCAACATCGGAAACTTTTGATATTATATCGTACGGACCTTTCCAAGAAATAAGAAGTCTATTTTCCCTACAAGGTAGCAAGACAAATGCTTTGTCACCTGGACAAAGTTGTCGCAAACATCTCTTTTTATTGGCAAATTCCCTTGCCTTCTGTTTCGCAAATTCAGAAGAAGCAGTTGCCAATTTGCATGCTTCAATAATCTTGTGTCTAAGTGCGATGACATATTCATAAGAGGATTTTGTGTCATCGACAATATTATCAGCAGTTATAAGATCATGAAGTAAGGACATAGGACCTCGCGGTTTCGCGCCAAAGACAAGTTCAAAGGGAGAAAATCCTGTATGTTCGTTGGCGACCTCTCTATATGCAAAGAGAGCCGCGGGTAAAACCCTATCCCAATCCTGAGGATGATCTTCCGTTATCTTACCTAGTAGGTTTTTCAGAGTTCTATTCAAACGTTCCACCATCCCATTGGACATAGGATGATAAATACTACTCAGCGATCTCTCTATCTTCAGAGTCGACATTACTTGAGACATGGTATCCGATATGAGTTGGGTACCATGGTCGGATAATATTTCTGCTGGAAACCCCAGACGAGAAAATATTAACCAAAGAGCATCTGCGACATCAGCAGTAGTTATGCTCTTTAGAGGAACAGCCTCCGGCCAACGTGTGCACATATCAACACACGTCAAAATAAATTGGTGTCCTCTAGCAGACTTTATCTTAAATGGACCAATGATGTCTATCGCCATTTTTTGAAATGGCCGAATGGGAATGTCTGCAGCCTGAATAGGTGCATCATGGCGTGGACCTCTGGATTTAATCTCTTGACATACTTTACAAGATCGACAATAGATTCGTATGTCCTTATTCACAGCAGGCCAAAAGAAAGATTGAAGAACTCTAGCTTTAGTACGGGAAAAACCCATATGTCCAGCACACTGCGAATCATGAGCGTGCTGTAAGATTTTAACTCTCATATTTTTAGGCACAAGGATTTGAGAATGAATGGACTTAGCGGAGTCTTGTACCATACGTACAAGTACGCCATTCTTCATCGTAATCCAAGATTTACGATTAGTATCCTTATTCGGATCACCTTTTGTTGCCAGAGTAAAGAATTTCTTTAGAGTAGGATCATCTTCCTGCTGTTTGATAAAGGAATCGTGGGAAATCTCCAAGGGATCATCTTGGATCTGCGCATCATTATCTTCAGAATGTGAAGATTGTGGCATATTAAGAGCTTGAGCCCTAGTGATTACTGCATTAGCCGATTGCATATTAACATTTTCCCAATTAGAAATTTGCTGTGGAGTGCATTCTTTCACCCCGTGAATGCGACCGATGATAAGATCAGCGATCGGATTCGGCAAGAGACATGCTTGCACCTCTCCTGTAAAGAAAGGCGTAGCAATATTGATAATGGCAGTGGAGTACTTCTCCAATGTGCCACCAAATGTTACACATTTGACTATATTGCCTGTAGCTCGAGAAGGATTTACGAGTGATTGCCTCACTCCAATGGTAGTGCACCCCGAATCGAAAAGAATTGATACCGGAGTACCATCTATTAGGCCCCTATTAAAGACAAGAGCACCCCTTCCATTATGCGCAATTGACGCATGGAGAGCGGGAAGCGGGTGACCGCAGCTTAAAGTAGACACTGTGGTTGGATCGAATAATGTTTTGCATTGCGAACACTCAGATGCTCTAGCAAAATCGAAAGCGGAATTTGCTACACTGTTGGAGTCTTTTTTATCATTATTCTGATTATCGGTGTCGTGGAACTCCTGTTGTGCAGAGTTAGCCTGGTAATACGATTTACCATGTCTTTTGTGTTGTGATCTACCTCGGTTATAATTGTCTCTATAATTATTATTGCCTCTGTTATAACCCCTATTTGGGTTTGAATCATAACATTCATGATCATAATCATCATGCTCATTATATTGAGTATCCCTGTAATATTGTTTCTTTTGTCTCCATGAAGCACTTGGGTAGTTCCTATAGCTACTCCCTTTCCGAGAATTTCTAACATTATGGGTACCCCTCGCGTGTCGAGGACTATCAGCCCGATTCCAGTTCTTCAAAGAAGAACTCTGATTTGAGCGGTTATCTTGGTTTTGATACCTATTCCAATTAACCTTTTTATCAAATTTATTTTTAGCTCCTTGGAATTTGTGTGAGTAATTCTGATTATATTCTGTTGCCGAAGCAACTGGCATACTCTCTTTAATGTTAGAGTTACTAAGAATCATGTCAGGGTGTGCCGTGGCATACTGGTCACAATATTCTTCCATTTGCTTTATTGTACCAGGTTTACGCTCATGTAAGAACTCTAGGAATGATTTATTTACAGAAGACATGACCTTGTCTCTTAGCAATAAATCCGTAAGACCATCAAATGTTTTCTCTGTTTTGGATAATTCAATCCATCGTGAAAGTGTAATTCGTGCTTTTGAGATGAAATCTGAGAATTCTACACCTACCTCAGGTCTCATTGTTTTAAACAAAAGACGGTAACCTTCCTCAGACAGCTGATATCTCTTTATCAAAGCTGCCCTAACAGCATCATAATTATCTTTGTCGGCCTCTTCAACAAAATATAACTTACTTAGGGACTCCCCTTTTAGATTTTCAGACAACTGATTCACATACTGTGATTTGTCAACATTATGAGATCGACAAGCCCGTTCAAATCTAGAAAGCCAAAATGTTATGTCATCACTGGTAGGGTTAAACGCTGGTACCTTGACCTTGTACACAAAGGGTTTACCATTACCACCAGATGCCTGATTAACATTACTCATACATGTCAATTTTAATTTCTCTAATTCAAACTCATGTTCTCTTATTGCTTTTCTCTCTTCAGCTTCTCTATCTAATTTTTTTTGTTCTGCAGCAGCAGCAGCTTCTAATTTTTTCTGTTCTGCAGCAGCTTCTAATTTCTTCTGTTCTGCAGCAACTTCTAATTTCTTCTGTTCTGCAGCAACTTCTAATTTTTTTGTTCAGCTGCAGCTTCTAATTTCTTCTGTTCTGCAGCACAGCAGCAACTTCTAGTTTTTTCTGTTCTGCATCAGCTTCTAATTTCTTCTGTTCTGCCTCAAATCTCCTTTCCTCCATTTGCATCTGCAATTTCTTAAGTTCAGCAGCAGTATCAGCTTCTTTTTCTAATCTTTTTTCTTCAGCCAGAGCTTTTTTTTCTTCAGCAGCAGCTTTTTTTTCTTCAGCAGCAGCTTCTCTTTCTAATCTTTTTTCTTCAGCCAAAGCTTTTTTTTCTTCTATTTGAAGTTTTCTCTCCTCAGCCGCAGCTTTTTTTTCCTCAGCAGCAGCTTTTCTTTCTTCAACAGCAGCAGCAGTTTTTTTTCTCTTCTGCAGCTAATGCTTTGTCATATTGAGCAACAGCCCATTGTTCTAAGTCTTTTCCAGTCTTATCAAGAGATTTTCCTTGTGCAATGAAATAATCTAATGTAGACATATTGTCTTCTTAAATCAGAAACCTGAAAAAGTAAATAATTACCCTATTTCACTTTAATGGGAGACAAGTCTATACCATAGACTTAGTCTTAGTCCAAACTTGTATGGTTTATAATAACCAATGATAACTTGAGTACCTGTGGACAACAATAACTGTATCTCAAATACTGTGGGGACAAGCCTTACAAAGGTCTTGTATACCTCAATGTAATCAAAGATCACTTGAGTACCTGTGGAAAAAATATTTCCCTTTACCAATCACTTTGGGAGACAAGCCTTACAAAGGTCTTGTACATTTTGTTTTATAACAATAACAATCATAAAGTACTGATCTGTACTATACTATCAGTGTATACCACTATACGTCATATGTCAACTAAAGACATTACAAAGGACAAACAAGAAAAGACAATATGAACACATTTGCAGAGATCAAATTAAATTAAATAGGAGAAATGAAAAAAATGATCACAGAAACCGTGATGATAACTGCCATAATATAACAAGACAAATAACGCCACAGTGTATAAACATAAGGGTGTAAAAAAACTGAAATGAAAGAAAAGATGAGACCTACAATTATACAAACAAATCAAACAAAACTAAGGAACACAAAATTATTACCAAAAACAACGAAGAAAAGAACACCTCATCACAACTAACAGAAATAGCAGCAAATTGTTGCTAACAAATTTCCAATTAAGAAAATGTGTACCTATAGAATACTAGTACCAGACCAATGTCACTCGGCATACCTTGTACTAGTCACACAGAACATAAACTAATTTAATACATAACAAATAACATGTAAGCATAAATAGCATATAGCATACAATATAATTTATGTCATGAATGGAATGTGTTGCAGGTATAGTGTTGTAAAGCAGGCACAGTTTATTTTAATACTAATAACTTGCCACTTTATTCAGTAATAGATTTAATTTTAAACTATTACACTGTCAATTTTTCTCTGTTGAGCATATGAAGATCCAACGATGAACTATGCACTTTATGTTCAACAACACTGTGATTCTTCTGTACGTTGAGAAATGTCAACAATACTGCTCCAGATATTTTCTACACTTGATACCACTGTCCTGTGTAATACTGTCTGTACAGCGAAAAACTGTCAACAAGCGCTGACCTAGATACAGCATCCTATCGGTAATACAGGTCAAGCTGACATCGACTGTATAGCTGTCCTACTGGTGTTGATGTGTTCAAACAAATGTTCTTTCAGCTGTAAACTGTGATTCTCAACACAAAACTGCGTAAGCTGGACCCAGGAATCTGGCTCGCCACTGTAAAGTTTCTTTTCTTCTTTCCACTCTGTAAAGTGTCAGTCGGTATGCTCTGTAAGGAAGAGTGGTGTGTTGTTGAGATCAGGCATGCTCCAGTCTACCCAGCTGTAAATGGGTAACTCACCCTAGTCCTGAGTTAGGGAAGGCAAAGGCTCCAGGGGAAGCAGGCCCTAAACTTGGTCACTCCAACCGACGCAGGATGGTGTATGTATGAAGTAGAAGTGTAGAGTGTGATTACCGCGAATGGTGTACTGTTCGTGTGCTGACCAATATAACCACTCATACACTTGTGTCTACAAGGCACCAATGCAGACTGCTGGAATCTTTGTTTACTCAATTTATTCAGACGTACACACTGGGACATACGAGTACATCATGGTATGTTGACATATCAATTTGTAGGTATACATAGCAGATCTGAAGTCATGACACATTCAGAAATAATGGGCAGTACATCAAAAGTTCAATGTCATGATATATTATGGCCGCATCCCCCTATCTGACTAAACGCGTCAGTGAAGGCAGATCGGTAAATAACTAAAGTTATTTGACGTCCATAGTTTGTAGCATATATTATGAAACCACGAAAGAGGGGGTTTCTAGCAAGATTGAGATCTCCCTGTCACTGTCCGATAATAGGATAAATAATCTGTTCTCTTGGCAGTGATCAAAACATATGATGACCGAAATCTAACATGGCTGCCTCCCTGAGTTGTCGTTCACTCATTCATAGGAAGGAGAATATAAGCCAGAGTTAATTTATAATGGGTATATAAATGATTTCATAAATGTTCCCATACAGCTCTACGGTGATCAGGTTAATTCACGTAGCCATAACCGCTGTAGGAAAGTCTGTCATCTTTGTCGATACAAAACACGACCCTAGCGATACGAAGCACAATGTTCCATCTAGGTCGAATCGACATGAGATCATCAAAATAGGGTCTGGCAATACATGGAGTCCGAATTATACATTGTACCGTACCTTAGGAGAGTCTCTAACATAAACTATAGTAGAGATACCATCTCCTTTAGAAGAAAACCACTTCATGAATTATATTTCCTTAAGAATCTACCAGCCCTTTGAAAATGCGTACCCGCCATTATCACGGTACATCGGAACTCATCACGACTTGTCAAGACAACTCATACTTCCGCTAGACCGGAATAACAAGAATCTAGTCCCTCCTACCCATCCAAAATATACAATATAGGACTGATTCTACTTGTACTAATAATATGTAATACATATGAATTCAGGCCATAAACACAATAAGCAAATTAATATATTTTCTGGCCCTAAAAAATAAGTACAAACGTAAGCGCAATCCTTGCGCCGGATCAATATCCTGAGAAAGAACAAGCAGGATTGGAACAGAGCAACCCTAACCTTTGAGGTGAAGACAGGAAAAGTACAGTATACATATGAACAGGGATACTGCTTGAATTGCGGAATCAGTTTCGCTGAGTTTATAGTCTGTGAAGACAGGAGTAAAGGGATGTGTTGCGGAACCTGTTTAAGTCTGTTTGGAGACATTATTTGTTAGATTCTTGATCAAAGGGGAGTTACTCATTTTTTACTTGTGTTGAAGTCAACAGTGGCTGTTATCCCACTTGTCTTTTAACCAAGTGGTCTAATTTTAGAACCGATGTCATGTTACCTGACCATATATGACTTGAATGGTCAGCATTTCCTAGTATGTTTTCAGATAGCCCACCTGAGCCTAGCTCAGGGGTCTTGCGTCTCACGACGCATGCGCAAGTTTTGTGGCGCGTTAAGAGAGACATTTTTGTTGAAGAGACGAGCTGTGGTTTTCAAACGGTCAAGACGTTTTGGCGTCTTCGATCTGGCTTTATGCCTGGGGAAGGAAAGTCCTCTGTGTGTGACCAAGATGTCTAAAGATTGTTTCCCCATGTTGTATTCTATGCGCCTAGGAGGCGAGTGTGTTTTTTTTTTTGGTGTTTATTCTGAAGGGATGTCAAGGTAAATTATCCTTCAAATCATTTTCATGTATTGCCAGAATCATGATTAACATTTGTTACCAGCTTAGTTACTTTTCCCTGGGCGGGAAAGAGTCCATTGAGAATACTAGAATTTGAGCTCACGAAGTATGCTGACATTGTATGTATCGGGTCTGTGAATGCCCGAAGAACTTTATATTCGTTGAATCCCGCTATTTCGGCGGTACCACTTTGGACAAGGTCTGACATACCCTGTTTTTCCAAGGAATCATAGAGGACACTGTATTTAGGGGCCCCCCATATTTTGCGGCCTGCTGTATACCAGAAAATATACCTGACTTGCTGGTGTCAGAAGAGAGTTGGTTTAAACTCATATATTTGAAGACCCGTTCCCAATGCGGGGTATTTTGGCTGTAGCTGAAGAAAGAGAGATAGATTGAGGTCAGCATCATATATGCACAGCTTACTGATGAACTGTTGATGCAAACTGTACTGAACTGTTGTCCTTTTTACGATGTCCTGAGTTTTGTCAAATGACCGTATATATATATCTTGATGTCAGCATCCCTTGTAATCGTACTGCATTAAAGTGTTGAAAACGTCAAAGGTGTTACCAAGCTCCATGACTTTCTACGTTGTGGTGCAAGAGTGTATTGTCCAGTAGATGACTGTCTTCTACGAACCTTTACACATCCATTCGCACTCTTTGATGTCTACTCACGCACCACTACTGTAACACATCAACGCTTTGAAGACAAGACATGAATTTCAACATTATGGCGGCCAATCAGGGCCTACAATATTTATGATAGCCTGTGTGGCGTTTGAGTTACAAGAAATACTGTACAGCAGCTCCCACCTTGTTGATAAACTGCGTTCACTCATCCAACAACATTTACGCTTCTACATTATACTACCAATCAAGCAACAGCCTGTCACATCTATGTCGATCCGTACCGGTGTCTTATTACTGTTACATTTTATGATGGCCACAGTAAACGACCATAACAATGCCCCTTATCAACCACTCTATTTTTAACAGTCATAGACTGGGTGATGCGCCAGACAACAGAGGGCAGTCCAAGAGGAATAAGATGGGCTACATTTTCTGCATTGGAAGATCTGGAATATGCAGATGACATTGCACTACTAGCACATTCACATCAACACATCCAGGAAAAAACAGATAGACTTAATAAGTATAGCCAGCAGGTGGGCTTGAACATCAATCTAAAGAAGACAGAGGTCATGACGCTCAATGCGAGCAACCCTGAGCCCATATCAGTAAGGAATCAGCAACTGGAACAGACAGACACCTTTACATACCTAGGATGCATAGTAACACCAGTCGGCGGAGCAAGCAAAGACATCAACAGTAGAAGGAACGAACGAACGAACGAACTTTATTTTCAAAGGGTTGAGAATTGGGCACGCAGTCCCGTCTAACATTCTGCCCTTCCTTTCGCTCACCTTTCATATTGAATTCATTTATTCTCATATGCATGTTACATATCAATTTCAAGAAATTCAACGTAAAGTAAAATAATAATATAGCACACTCATATTAACATTAATTACTTATAAGCATGACATAACATATGTTGAAAAGTACAAACATCGTCATTAGAACCTACAGTTGATGTTATTAGAAAAGATAACCCAATTAGGGGGGGGGGGGCATGTAGTCAGAATTCAGAAAGTATTCAAAACGTCTATGATTGTATGAATAGGGACTGAGGTTGTTTCTTAGGTTATGTGGAAGACAATTCCAAAGATGAGCAGCAGAGTACGCTTAGCTTTTCTTGAATAAGTCAAGCCTAGGCTTGGGCACTTGCAGTCTGTTAAAGCGTAGACTGCGTCTTTCATTGTAATTGAACATTGGGCACAGATATGCTGGAGCATTGTGTGACAGGATTTTGTGAACAAATTTAGCTTTGTTAAACAGAAGGCGCTTTCTTAAGGGCAGTATTCGGAGGTTTTTATAGAAATCTACACACTGAGTTAGGCAGTTGTCAGAGACTAGACGCACTGCACGCTTTCGTAGTGAACGGAGTCTCTTTGTGTTGGACATTGAGCAACCATCCCAGATTGTGGAGCAATAGTCAAGTGCTTGTATGTGAGATATATAGAACAAAGCAGGAACAGCCTTTTTTAGTCTAAAAAACATCTGGAAGTCCTCTCAGTACAGCACAAGCACAAAATTAGGATTATATCAGAGCTGTGTACTTTCTGTGCTTCTCTTTGGTGCGCAATGCTGGAGAGTTACAGAGAAGGAAATGTCGAAATTGTCCTCTTTTCACACAACATGCCTAAGAAAAATTCTCCGAATCTTTAGGCCGAATACCATCACCAACCAAGATCTGCTTACTCAGAGCAAGCAATAGGACATGCATACCATCATAGCTGGCAGACGCTGGAGCTGGGTTGGCCATGTCCTCAGAAGAGACCCCGATGCCATCACAAGAACAGCTATGCTATGGACCCCTGAAGGAAAACGAAAGAGAGGCCGACCAAAAACAACTTGGCGGAGGACTGTGGAGGCTGAGATGCAAAGAATGAACCAGAGTTGGGGCACTGTACGAAGGATGGCCACCGACAGAGCAAAGTGGAATCAATTTGTTGTTGCCCTACAAGACGCCACCAGGCGTGATGACCACTGACTGCTTTGACGGTCGGCGGCTAAGGATCAAAGAAGAAAGAAGAACACCAAACCTAGCCTCTGCTAAATGGGAAGTACTGAATTACTCCAGCTCAGACCACTTGCCCATAGAAATAAACCTAAACGACAAATACAGACCTAGTCAAAGAAGCTCCAGACCCACATTCAACTTCACAAAAGCAAACTGGGAGTCCTTCCAATTAGAACTAAGTAAACTAAGCATAGAACAAATTGAGTCTAACAATGTAGATCTATTTGCTGAAAGATTAACAAATGAGATTTTTAAAATAGCAATGAAATGTATACCAAACAGGAATATGCCTAGTCACTTAATACCAACACAAACAGGTAAAGAAACGAAAAGAAACAAGGATAAAATTCCAGCAACATGGTGGACAGACAGATGCTCAGAACAACTGAAATTGAGGGAAAGGGCCCTGATAAAGTAAAGAAAAACCAGAACTGAAGAAAACTTCACAAACTATAAAAAAATAAGAAATGAAACAAATAAAATAATAATGAAAGCTAAAGAAAAGAGTTGGAGTACATTTTGTCACACATTAAATCATAGGACACAAATAACGACAGTTTGGAGAAAACTAAAAGCAATTAAAGGAGGAAACACAAGAAATTTATTACCCCAACAATTAAAATCCCAGAGAGAGCTGAAACAGTTAAAGACAAAGCTAACGTACTAGCTAAATACGTCTATCAGGTTAATTCAATAGACAGTCTAGATAAGGCAGAGATAAAAGATCAGGAAATTAGGTATAGTAGGTAGAACATTTAATTATCTAGAAAACTTCTTGCAGGATAGATATCTCGCGGTACAAATAAGCAATGATAGATCCGATGTATATGAACAACGAAATGGAATCCCACAGGCATCAGTAATATCACCATCAATATTCATGATATATGTCAACGACCTAGGAGACCAGTTTAAAGACATAAAATACAACTTATCTCAGTTTGCAGATAATGCTGCGATATGGAGAACAGGAAGAAATATTCCATTCCTCTATAAAACATTACAAAAACACGTAGATAAAGTATCCGACTGGATGGAAGAGTGAGGATTTCATTTTTAAAAATAAACAGTAGGAATGATCTTCAGTAGAGGGCGTGTAATAAAAAATAATATAATTGATATTAACAATAATGAGCAAAAAGTAAGCACAGCAAAAACCATTAGATTTCTGGGTATGATACTAGACCAGCAACTAAACTGGAACAAACACATAAGACTTATTAGTACAATGATAACCTTCTTTAAATCATTTATTAGGGGCAAACTTGACTATGCCAGTGTTGTCTATGCATCAGCCGCTCCTAGCAATAAAAAAAACTAGAAACAGTCCAAAACCAGGCACTGTCAATAATAACAGGTGCCTCAAAGGGAACATCAGCAGAGGCATTAGAAGTAGCGCTAGGCATTATACCACTGGAGCTAAGGAGAAAAGAAATGAGATTCAGCTACTGGGCAAAAGTGAAAAAAAATCCAACACTAAACATTTGATAGGGGTAACCAATACATAGGCCACATTCCACTAGACCATAATAGATATTCGTCAGGGTGGAAAACAATGGATGAAGTGGATTATCAGCAAAACCTATTTAATATGATGAACAGTAGTGCTCAGTAGAAAACAAACATCCAACCATGGGAACTAAAAGTACCAGAAACTGACTGTCACTTAGCAAAGATCATAATCAAATCTAAAGACATAATCACAACAAAAATTAAAGCACTAGAGTACATAGAACGGTATATAAATAATAGCCTAACTATATATACAGATGAGTCAAAAGATGAAGAAAGACAATTGGGAGCAGGAATAGCAATACCAAAATTGAAAATTTATAAAAGATACAAAGTAACAGGTAATACATCCATCTTTACAGCAGAATTAGTGGCAATCCTAAAAGCTTTAGAAATAGCTGTAGAAAACCCACCAAATAAAGTAACAATTCTCACAGATTCCCTTTCATCAGTACTTGCTATCAGAAACAGAAATGAATGTAGCAGGCCAGATATTATAGAGGAAATACTACAGGCCAATACACATCTGCACACTATAGGATGCAGTGACATGGATATCAGCACATGTTGGGATAGCAGGAAATGAGCGTGCAGACAAAGAAGCCAATGGGAGA
Organism: Oreohelix idahoensis; assembly: GCA_024509875.1. Taxonomy (NCBI): domain Eukaryota; kingdom Metazoa; phylum Mollusca; class Gastropoda; order Stylommatophora; family Oreohelicidae; genus Oreohelix; species Oreohelix idahoensis. Next base: position 456,879 of record JAMPIV010014534.1, on the reverse strand, counting down.
AGAAGTAGCTATAACAAAATAGAAGTAGGCTTAGGGAAGTTTGAAATTAAGAGCTTAATTGCTCAAGCAATAACTAAAGAGTGGACAATAGCATGAGACCAAAGTAAAAAAGCAAGACACTCATATAAAATCCTGAGGGAAAAAAACAATAAAAAAAATGTCAAATACAAGATGAACTAAAAATACAAATTAATAAACAATTGCTGAGGCTCAAACTTGGAACTGGATATTTCATGATAGAGGAACCCACATGCGAAGAATGTCAAGAACACAACACAATTAGACACTTTCTGGTGGACTGCAAAAAATATGACCAGCAGAGGCAAAACATTAAGACATACTGTAGTAACCACAAGGTAGAAATGAGTGTAGAAAATCTCATAGGCACTAAGACCCCATCAGAAATACAAAAGTAAATTAAACTCTGTATTACAAAAACAAAAGCTAACATATAAAAAAACGATAATAAATAAATAACGACATGAGCCAGTAATCTACGTTGGTGGTAGATTACCCCCAGATAACTGCAGATTGACTAAATAATCCTCCAATGAACATTAAATGCACACCACTTTAGACAATATCCTATTTGGATAATAAAACCATATTGAACTTTAACTATAAAAGGAAAGACAATTAATAGAGATAAGATAGCATAAAATAAATACCCAAAAAAAAATTACAATAAATGAAACACATCCTGATATAACCAACAGCTCCATGTATACGGTATATGGTTGAAAGGGCATGCTACAAAGAACAGTAGCAAACACCTTAATTTAAAAAAAGTCTCTTCTTGTTACTTCAACCACCTTCCTCAGATACCTCATTTCTGAGGTTTGGACCTGTCGTAGATTTTTGATAGGTATTTAAGATCAATTATGGTCCGGTCTGAATAGAACTAGAACAGGTGATAGCTCAGTGGAAAATAAGGTAAAGAAATAGATTTTCACGAGTGAAATGGTGAAAGGTAAAGGTTGTCCCTGGACTTGAGAGATAATCTATCCAGCCTTCGGTTACGACGGAGATTCTTAGATCAGACAGTTTTCCTATATATATATATATATATATATATATATATATATATATATATATATATATATATATATATATATATATATATATATTGATATTCAACCACTCACATCTACACACACACAGATAAGTGACGACAATTAGACGCACAGACGTGAAAACTATATCAATGGAATAGGGATCTTTTGGGACTAGCTGACCAACACACGTAAATAAAGTTTATGTAAATTTTATTTATCATAAGAAAACTTCACAACAGCAATATTTTGAATATCAATCAAATACAAATAAACATAAGTTAGTTAATTAATTAAAGAGTTAGACTCATAAGTGTAATCCTCCTTCCCTCTGTTGAGACAAGATCCCGTTAGAAGAAAGATATTAACCCCCAAAGAGTCAAAGGTTTTTACTCTAAGGTCTAGGATTTCTCTCTACAGTAAAGAACAGTGTTTATACGATAATCTATTCTGAAAGGGACAGCATAAGCAATAACTTGCATTAAAAAAATTCACACAGTGAGTACATGGATTCTACAAGATATATGTGAGAATTATGCATTCATTCTTCCTCTCTTCTCAGACAACCGTGGCCACGAGCAATCTTTCTTACCTAATACTTGTGTGGTATCATCTGGAACAATCTTTAGGACACACACACACACAGCAAATCCAGTGTTATTTTTGGCAAAGAGAACCCCAGAACTTCAAAGACATTAAATCCACTTCTCCGGGGAGCGTTCCCTTTGTTATTTTTATTAAGGATTACTGTTTATGTCACCTTTAATTTGTCCAGGTAAGAAATTTAATAGAGATTAGCTTGAGATTTCCAGTACATGGAAATGACAGGTTGGTAACTTCTCTCAGTATAAAATTTCTTGTCACACCACAAATGGTCAAACGTCGGGAGATGTTAATGTTTGTTAGGTCGCCGCACCGGGCTGACTGTAAATGAAATTGGAAAAGAAATCTGGATCTATATGCCCAGTTACAAAGTCACTCTTAATGTTCTTTGGGTTTGTATTCTGTCTCTTTCTGGGTGTAAACACAGCCTCAGACAGGGTTACCTTGAAGAAACCCAGATACTAATTAAATTGTTCTTTTGTATGGTTACTCTCAGATTTATATGGAAGCTGCTGGTAAGGTTTACGGTTTGACCCAATACTGTGTAAAGGAAGAAAAAATATAAATACTTAACCATAATATAGTATTCTCAATCCTATCCTTAACCCGCGTAAAATATAATATATTTATCAACTTCGGTTATTTAACTTAAATCATAACCTTACAAGCTTAGAGCTTGTCTTATCGTTTAAAACTCCCGTGGAATAAATTCTAGTCATTTAAAAAAATCAATCATCATGAATTAGAAATAAATACATATTTCGTCAATACTCATGATGAACAGTGCATTTACTAGTTGGTTAAAATATTCTCTGACTGGTTACTAGCTATTAATTAAATTTATTGTATTGCTGGAATAGTTTAGCTAGAAATTATTAATTATTCTGCTAGCCAATGTAACACAGTAAAGCCTAGGGAAATATAAATCACTGACCTTTCTAGTAAATCACTCTGCACAAAAACTAGTGTAGTATTTACCTTCACACAAACTTCTAAGACTATCTCCACCGAAAACTAAGAACTCTATTTAATACGAGTGATTCTAGAATCGTAGCTAGATGTCTTCTGAATCTGTGGAGTACTGCATAAATTGAGTTAAAATGCTGGGGTTTATATATCTGAAATGAAAGGGCATGTTACACTGTTCACCGAAAACCAGACTCTCTGCCAGATTTAGCACCTACGGAGAAATCTCTGCTCAAATTCTATATTAAAAGAAATCTACACACTATTTACCGCTGCGCTCTCTTTAGATCAGGCGTAACGTAATTTACCAGACCGTGCGAGATTTCTTCGATCGAAAAATCACACTATTTACCGCCTGCAGACGTGGTCATAGAACAAAATCGAGTGAAGCCCGTCCTTTGATCTGGCGATTTGCCGTGTTTAATTACCTTTCAAACGAACGATTCAGAGGAAGGTAATATAAATTGTCTGCCCCTTGGTTTAAAAATTATCTACTCAAATTATTTTCCCCTGATCACTGTCTGATCTATTACAACGATTTTCAATCGCTGGCGTTAATACCGCTCAACGTTAGCTAATTAGGTCTGCTGGTAAACCTTCATCAAAGGAAATAGCGAACAGCAATAAAATGCGTGCTAAATTAGAAACAGAGACAGATCTCTGAGTGTAGGATGGTTTAATGTTAACAAAACAGGCGTAGGTGAAAGCTAGGTAAAAGAAAAGTGTAGATAATGAAATAGATAGATGAAAGCTATTATCATAATATGTCACAGGAGCTGACTTGTGTGAGTTGTAGTCATTGCCCATGACTCTCATCCATACGTCAAGACTGGGACATAGGTGGAGCGGGATACAGCCATCTTCGTTTTCTTACCAATCAATTATAACCGACAATGAAATTGAAAAGGATAAACCAAGATGGCAAACGAATATCATCTGATGCTAGACCGTTCTCCTCCTATTTCGTTTAAAAAAAGTAATATTAAATGCTAGTGCAGTTTTAACTTCTTGGTAACTTATTTTGCAAATCCTGATATATAGCCCCATGCAACAACTCTTTTATAATAATCTGTTACACATGCCTGATGATAGGATCAGTGCTCCCATCATTTCTTTATATCAAAGAGTAATTAAAATGCAATAATCTTCTGTGTTTTGATTCATAATTTTTTTGGGCATGTTATGATAAGAGAAAAGCTGGAATATATCATAACAACAGGTAAGATTGAAGGAAAAAAGATATAAGGGAAGACAAAGAGACCAAATACTGGATAGTTTGACGTCATCGCATAGAAAGAAGTCGACAGAATTGATAAATTGTACTAGTGACAGGACGTTGTGGTGAGACATGATCTCTTACGCTACTAGGTATGGTACTTGAATGAGAAGAAGAAGAAGAAGAAGAAGAAGAAGAAGAAGAAGAAGAAGAAGAAGAAGAAGAAGAAGAAGAAGAAGAAGAAGAAGAAGAAAAAGAAAAAAAAGAAGAAGAAGAAGAAGAAGGATCTCCCGTGTAGGCTGGAAAGGATAGCAAAGAATAACATTTATTGTGAACAGCCAGGTATGTCATAAATAGCAACTTAATAAACTTGGGCATGGGACTGGCTACCCCACGCCGATAATATTTAGCTAACTACAAAAACGTCAAACTGTTCCTCATCCAGTCATAGAAATGAGCCATCCTGGATAAAAGAAAAGTCTTCAGAATGTGAATTATGACAAATGACGGAAGTGCTAAAGGAATCTTGATTACTGGTTCCAGGTTAATCTGTGACCAAACATTTACAGTATTGGTGCTCTAACTTTCAGGAAATTGTAAGACGAAGAATGAACAAATCCCTCTTCATTTATTCTTTACACTTTAGCTCCACAAGGAGCATAGGCCTTCAACAAACTCATGTTAAGCTCTCCTGTATCGTGCCATCAGCTCAAAGTCTATCTATGTCCCTCTTCTTTTTCTCGTCTGTCTCTTAATTTTTTTTTCCATGTGTTTTTTGTCTCCCACTACCTCTTTTACCTGGGAGATTACAGAACAAGGACTGGATTGTAATGCTATTAATAAGTTTAGCAGAAGGGAAGAAAGGTTTGAAATTAGCACTATAGGATTGTGCGAAACAAGAAGGTATGGAAGAAGTAAAGAAGAACTGAACACAGGATAAGCAATGTTGTTTTTAGGATGAAAGTGCATTGCACTGTCAAAGTTTGATCTTAATTATGCCTAGAAAGTTGCAAAAAGACGCAAAATGGGAAACAATGATGCCAAAAATAATATTATCAGCATTTAGCAAAATACAACATGAAAATACATAATGAGAGATCACAGCAAAGTTGGTCTGAAAATACCAACAAAGAGAGAAAACAAAGATAATGAGAATGAATGCAGGAAACGATAACAAGACTGTACTAGAAGAATCATCCCTACAAGGTGTAGAATCATGCATGTACTTTGGCAGCAAGATAGACAATTATACAAATACAAATACAAGAAGCTGGAAAAACTTCTATTGCGTTGGGAAATATTCTGAGATCAAAAGATATCAGATCCAATACAGAAACCGTAATCTTCAACTCAAATATCAAGTCTGTCCTATTTTATGAGTCTGAAGCATGGATAACAACGAAAGCATGGATAACAACTAAAAAGCTATATACTTTTATAAATATATGCTTGCGTAGACTTAATAGATTGACACGGTATGACAAGTGTACTAATATGGAACTAATGTCAAGAACCAGACAAACGCAAGTGAGACAATAGAAAGGACACACATTAAGGAAATCTGTTGACAGCTTGACCAGGCAGCCCTTGCTCTGGAATCCCTAGAGTAAGAGAGGTCGAGAAAGACCAAAAATTGAGAAGAACTGGAGACAGATATGGATGTCACACAATGGATTGGGGCGACCCCTTCTTCTTCCTAATCTCTGTTTCACTACAGCAGGAATCGGTACATTTGTGGTACGGATTTTATTGAGTGCTTTCAATTGTCGCATTTTCTTTCTTTCTTTCTCTGCTAAGTTGCAGGTATTTTGTATCTATATTCTTTGGCTACTTTCAGTATATTGTGTCTTGTCTGTTTATCTGACACTCCTGGTGGATAATAATACTAAATATTTGTAGGAGCGGCTGAGAGAACATTATCGACAATCAAGTTGGTTAATCACTGGTGCGGTCGATATCAGTACACAGATTAACACGTACATCGCCCATCGAAATCTGCTTAATCACTGATAAGCCACGGGTGCGTCTCCGCCAAGGTTGTAAAGAGACGGATTGTGTGTGTGCTCAAGCAACAGAAAGTAATCATTTGTTACATCTTACACGCATTGTCGTGTGAGGTTACCAACCTGTTTGTGAGTTGGTACACAGGGCAATAGGATGTTTACAGCTCATTTTCAGAAAAGTAATGTTTGAAATTTTGCTCTAGATAAGACATGCAAAATATTCAAAGCAGATTGGATAATCATTTGCTGCCCATAAGAAACAGAGTGGGGTAAGACAGTGAATATAACCTGACACATTTCAGTGGTTTTTTCACTGCGAGATTCACGCTTGCCATTGACACAAAACGTGCCAGTTAGAATTCAGAATTTCCATTTATCAGACCAGACACCTTTTATTGGAGTATTCATCAGAACTTACAATTCAGCCCAGGAAATCTCATATCATTTTAATTAAGGAAAGCTGCTGTCTGAGGAAACTGAAGGAAACACACTGAGTCAGAAAGGGAATTAAAGTTCAAATTAACGACCCGAAGTACACGTGTAACAAGGCAACTGTCAGTGCCTTTTATTCATCTGAGCAAAAAGTCTGTGAGCCAGGATTGGCGTAAGTTGTGATTTTACATTCTATATTTTATTACTAATATGTGAACTAACATATATAAGAATATTACCATGTGAATCTAAATATATGAAAATCGCTTGTGGATTTCCCAGTCATTTGAGGCTGGCAACCTCAGCGTATAGAATGATGATTCATGAACCACCACTGCACGGGATGGTGACTGCTTTATTGCTAGTTTCTTAAAGAGAACTAAACGCATAAAGAGTCCCACGTTCCATAAGGAGCAGGGAGGGAAAGATAAAAGAAATGATGTACATTCTAAGTATAATACTTACAGTTTCAAACCAGTGTAAATGTCAATATATGCACTTTAAAATTAATGGAAGTTTGAAACTTTTCAAATCAGTGGAAATGTAAATGTAAACATATTATATTTGAGCTATTAACCTTTTCATTTAAATGTAATATAAAGTTTTATCCCGAGGGATTAAATTTATCTCTCATCGAGGGTAAATTCTGAGATAAATGGGATGGTAGAATAGAAGAAAGGGGACACATAAGTAAAGTGTCGGGAAACACAATACTCAGAAGAAAGTTTCGTTTCTATTCTTTATCATAGTTATTGGTGGTACCAGCAGAAAGTACTATCTCTGGAACAAAAAGGGAACAGTGGCCTAAGCTTTAAGACAAGGGATCATCTTTGTAGACACTCCCTGACATTTCTGGGAAACGAGCTACACCCGACAACCTTGACCAGCGACGAGTGTGAGCATTGTAAAAAGAACCAACCCATAAGAAGGAACAGAACCGTCATTGGCAGCTAAGTTCAATATATGCTGCCACTTGAACTTCTTGTAACAATTTACGTCCGTGATCACGACCGTGATGATTACTTTTCTTGATGCATAACTATTCCAATTATTTTCAAACTATTAAAACTTGATTATTAAATTTTTTTATTTGTAATTTTACAAATTTAACTTCGATTTAATCATTTTAAAGTAACTGCATGTTTGACTCCGTCAATTTACTACACACACTCTAAACAGAGCTGTACCAGAAAAATACGAATTCCCTGAGTTAATCAGAGGGGGGAGCTTAACGAGCTAAAACTAATCATTGCTTAATTCTTCACAAAAGTGGTCTACAGATTCTAGAATTAACGTGCTTAGTCGAAGCAGCATTGTTTTCACTTATCTGAATATCTTGCGAATACTACCTTTGTGATAGAAGTGTCATTACCCTTCTATCTACATCTGTGCCAGGAGTAATCTTGTGCGAAGGTAGACACCTTTGAAGGCCCATATTAGATATTCTTGAGCTTTGGCCACTATTGGACCACTACTGCAAAGCAGGGGAGACAATACCGTCACAATGGAGTGGACGAAAAAACATGGAAAGATCTTGAGCTGATGGCACGGGACAGGAAGACTTGGCATAAGTTTGTTGAAGGCCTATGCTTCTTGGAGAGCTGAATGGTAATGTTGGAAACTTGTCGTTTTCATAGTGTTGATAATATTATCGAGAAGCGTTTAATCAAAATTATATTTGTTTGACAAGACCATGAGGGAAAAGACAACAGGTGACGGACACTTGGGAGTCATGAACTCACTCCACAAATAAAATATCGCGACCTTACGAAGAGACACAATAACTTCTTGTAAAAATGTTTGTCGAAGACCAAAAAAGTGAGGGAAAAGAGTCAAAAGTAGAAAACTTGACACTAGGTAGGCACTTTAACGTTGTTGTTAAGGCATGAGAAAGACTCACTTACCACAGGCAATAAAATATCGCGAGTTCAAAGTAACAAAACTTACTTGTAGAAAGAAGAGTCAAAAGGCAAGAGAAGACAGATAAAATATGAAACTTACACTAGGTAGGCAGTTTAAGGTTATAGTTAAGGCAAGAGAAAGAAAATGCTGAAGAAGCATGACAGGATGACAATATTGTTATTGATGTTGATCAAAAACTATACAAACAGATGTTTGAGAAACGCATACACAAAAACACAAAAAAATGGTATCGTATTCATAGAGGGAAAAGAATAATTTAGAACTGACAAAATAACATGCTGTTGTTAATATATAGAAGGACGCTAACAATTAATCAATGTACACTCTCCGTTAAATTTCAGTTGTGACCACTAATGTTAATTGATTAGTCAGAAGATAGTAGGGGATACCCTACGAAAAAAAATTAAGCAGTCAAGTCACCCGTATTTCGGGGTTGTCGCGAGAGGTTCAGATGTTATTAAATGAAAGATATCCTGGACAAAAAGATGTATCAGATGATACCAGGATAGTGCCAGATAAGAGTCTGGTCTTATCAGTAATACCCCCTTCTCTGAAGAGAGTAAGGGTGTATAGACACAAAGATAGGGTCAAGCTATGTAAGTTCCCAGAGAAGATGGTGATGTATTACTCTGAGTCCCTAACTGCTACCTCTCCGGATCCTCCTTTGAATAATGGTTATTATATTTATATTTTTATTGTATTATGGCTAATTGTCTAGGGGATTAATTAATTTAATAGATATGTAATATATATCAAAACAGAACTTAACTCAGTTTGAATAATTAAGTAAGACTGAGTGTAAATATATACAATTTATTGATCCTATACCGTTTCTATTTTCGGTTAGGAAAATGATAATAAAATTCAAATGCTTTTTACATAACAGAAATAAATAAGTATGGAATGTTCTTCTCCACAATATCTAACTATGATAAAGTTATAGATTTAAAATGTCAATTCTTTCTTTCACATAGGTGGTTTTCACAGACACTGGACTGTAGAACTGATATTATTTTAGTATCATGAATCATCATTAAAAGTTATTTTCATTTGTATTTTTAGTATTTTATTGCTGGATAGGCTGAACAGTGGAATGGTATTTCCACTTATCTCCAAAAGTGCGAAGAATCCAACTATAGCCGGGATCACACAAGGTTTGGATCTCCAGGCTGGGAAACATAGGTTGTCTAGTTCTAGATACATTGAGAACGTTTGCAACACAGAATCCCTTAGAAGTGAAGGTCTCGTACACTCTTAGTAGTTGCAGGATAAAACCTGTAATATAAATAATCGCAATCCTTGTATGGTCCAGCACTATTCTATACACACATACACAATGAACGTACAAACAGTTTCAGACATTGTGCTAACATTTGCACAGGACAATTTACCTCAGTACCACTCACAGCCAGCTCAATGTGATTACACTTTCCTTATAAATCCTACGTTAGATCCATTTATCCATGATCTGCTTCCATACAATGATTTGGTTCATTTCACACTATTAAGTGACACCTTGATTAATACATGTAAACAAATTCTATGATCCTTTCTCGTGGTCCTGATCAGTGTGTCTTTCCTTTAGGAAATACTCCTTCAAATACATTATTAAACCTACAGTCGTATTTTTGCCATAATTCTCAAATATTCTACACATTTCCCAATGCTGGCTTTCATCTCTAACAGTCAACACATGCTTGTGTTCAGATGGCAATACACTCGTCCTGTAAGTTTTTTTCCTTAACACACTCAACACACTTACGAACACACAAGTAGATTAATCACAAGAAAATTACATAATTATATACATATATATATATATATATATATATATTCTTTCTTACCCTCAGCCACTACACATAAGCTGTAACAGGCTGTCAAAAGGTATTAGGTCTGCTATGCAGATGCAGTGGCAAAATATCGGACAGCACACTTTTGCAGCTCTCTTCTGTATCGCTTAGTGTTTCAAAAGTTGTGGCTTCAAATCAACCAAGTTCAAGGACTTTTATACCGTCGCTCCCCCGTATCGGAGAACATGGCCAAAAACCGTTGTTAGGAATCTAAAACCGAGGTATCTTTTCCCTGCTTGTACAATGTGCACAATTTTAAATATTTATTATCTCTCTTAATCGTGGAACGATTTTAATCATTTAAAGTCAGTATCATACTGGTAATTTATCTCTATCGTTATATCTAAAATTGTTTATTTAGCAAAATGCGTTTAAATCTATGCAGCCTTTAACTAATTATATTTGAGACTACCCTGATGTATAAATGTCAATTAAAACGATTTTTCTCTTTAAATGAACTATTATTCGAGGAAGTCTTTGCGCCTATCTCTTAAGTAACATCCCCGTTGTTAAACTAGATATATCTTTTCGTTTAAATATCTTTAGTCTTTAAGAAGTTAAATATCTTCGTACTGTCAATTACACAAAATAGGCCTCTATGTTAAGCATAAGAAGGTTTCCTTATACATATCAGGAAAAGGAGCGTTCTCATTGGTTATTATATCGGTCCGTTTTCCTATAGTATTGCGTGCGGTAAATATGACCGTTGTGTAAGACAGACCAACACACGACAGAGCTCCACCATTTAAAAGCGTGAACCATTCTGGTGGAGCTTTCCTGTCTGTATTTACAATCACGGCATTACCTCAAAATGAGGTTCATTCTGCCGTACTGGTCTCCTGGTTTCCTTTAGGTGGGTCAATTAAAGTAGGCACCCAACATTCTGCGATCCAGGGATATATACTGTATGTTGTGTTCATAAACAGCACAGGTGCTGCTGCCTGTCAAATGCTGTTTATCAATCAATATTCACCAATACACTTCTCTGAGTCTGTTCAATGACATGTCCAGAGGTGTTAGATGTTCCTCAACGTTCCAATATTTATGAGGAGGTGATCTATACAATTGGTGATAGCTGAGTTATGTAAGGGATCCAGTAATTTCCTCATCATCCTGGATAAAACATTCGGAGAATTATCCAATCCAAAAAGCAACAGATGAAATCATAGTTATCCTCCGAAGTGATCGCAGCCAACAATGGTCTGAGCTCATGTTTGACTGGAATCTGGCAATACCCTCATCTAGATTCACTAGTGACTCTGTTACTGTAATTATTTCCCAAATCCAGGCAGAGTCTATTTTCACCAGGTGTTTTCTCAGCTTAACGTCACTGGCGAGATAATATGATTCATATGGGGAAATGAATTTCCTGCACCAAGAAATCAATTCTCCCTGTAGCATTTGCTATATAATATAATCTCAATCCATGTCCGTGCAATACTTCCAATGGACTGTGTAGGGCCGGCCAACTACCACTGTTGCCGGTGCCTTCATAATGCTAATTTAATAGCCATATGTCGAAGAGAGCTGAACATTATGCCAATTGCCCACTCTCCCACTTCCAATTTTTCTGGGGTTATCCCTCAGTTTCGTTTTCAAATTTGGCTGACAAACCATTCTATTTTTATCCAGTTCCACGAATTTTGAAAACATTTGTGTCGGCGCGGGATGGGTTGATTCCCCTCTCGGTACGAGACGGAGAGTTGCCATGGTCACTGGTTTTCTGGAAGACTGTTTGTGAGAAGGTGTCTTCCTACCCGCTATGTCTACCTGTTTATTTTTATTTTCAGGCCTATGTTTGCCACAATGCTTTTCTATGTCCTGATGAGTTTCTCCACGTATGGAGTTTACCTTGATACATTGTACACAGGCATTTACATACTGAGCAATGTCCTCAGCTACGCCTGGCCAATAATATTTTACAGATGTCCGTTGACAGGTGGTACCAATTTTGATATGTCCACTGTCTGGTACAACATGTGCTTGTTCCATAGCATTGTCCCTATAAGAAGACGGCAGTACTAACTGGCTATGCCCCTTTGGTTCTGCTCCAGCTTTCCTGTAAAGCAATGCATCATCCACATAAAATTGTTCTTTCTTTGGGGGGGGGGGGGTAAGGCTGTTTGGCAATTTGCCAAAGCAAGGTTTTAATGATTTATCTTTGGCCTGGGCCTTTCTCATCTTTCTCGGATGAATATTTAATGGTGTTTCCCCCTCCTTCCCAGGGGTTGACCTGACCTGGAGTGTTGCCATAATCACAGGTTTTATTGGGTTCCATAGGAAAACATATTTCCTTCCTAACACCAGAGGGTAATTAGGATCATCACACACTGCTGCACTGATCAGTCCTTCCACATACCGAGTCTTGACATTTATTCTGGCTAGGGGAAGTGTCATGGTGGCTGTTCCCTCTAATGCCCCTTGTATCTCCACTTTGCCCGTGGTATACTGATCAGGGTGCACCAGAGTTGCACTCACAACTGAGTCATATTCCAATCCTGAATCATAAAGGCACATAATCTTATTGCCATTACAAATTACTTCTTCACAGATGGGGGGGATTATTGAGGTTTGTCCGACTGTCTGTCAGGTCCTTCCTGCCCTTTCCCACGGTTATCGTACATGCAGCGTGATATGGAGGAAGTTTCCTACCACATTCCGTTGTATGGTGGTTGTTCATTTTACATATTTTACACCACCTATCGCCCTGTCTGTAGGATCTTTTATCTTGTACCTGAGGGTTCCTGGTTTTATGATCAAACCTGGGTTTGTCATAGTCTTGTTTGTATCTGTGTTGATCCCTATTATCATACTCATCTTAGTTTGGGGGTGGCCTACTATTTTCTACTTGTTTCCTCTTAACTCCAGCTATTTCCTTCTGAGCTGCTTGATATCTCTCAGCGACTGTTAAAATCTCCCCAAATCTCTCTGCACCTTGTTCCATAAAAAATTTTCTCATGTCTAGAGGCATAGACTCGCTTACTTGCTCCATCATGACCATTTCTTTGAAGTCTTGAGTTTTCCCAAGAGTAGTCCACTTCTCCAAGTAGGTTTCTAATCTTGCAGAGAATTGGTGGTAAGTTTCTCCAGAAAGTAGCTTGGCAGTTCTAAATTTCTTCTTATAAAATTCTGAATTCTTTTCATATCGAACGAGCAATGCCTGTTTCAAGATTTCAAAATCTTCTTGTTCTTCTCTCCCAAGTTTTGTGAAAACTTCATAAGACGCTCCTCTCAGCCCTTGTGATTACTTAAAGCTCCATTTCTCTTTCTCTAGGCCATAGTTAGTAGCTAATCTCTCGTACCTACTGAAATAAGACTCAATGTCATCTTTTTTCTCCACAAATGGATCCAAATGAAAGTTCATGGCTCCATTTGAGGCACCCTGGCTTGCACTCCTGTCAGAGGTAGTTGGGCTACTTCCATTTCCTGAAACATATCCTTGAAGTTCAAGCTCTTTCAGCCTCAATTCATGTTCCCTTTCTAACCTCTTTTCCTCTTTCTCAGCCTCCATTTGCAATCTCTTTTCCTCATCCTCTCTTTCAGCAACCTGTCTTCTTTCCTCAGCCTCTAATTGTTTAGCCTCCCTATCAGCCTCTAATTGTAATCTTTTAGCTTCCTTATCAGCTTCTATCTGTTTAGCCTATCTATCAGCCTCTAAATTTAATCTCTTAGTTTTCCTATCAGCTTCTACTTGTAATCTTCTTTCTGTCTCCAACTTCTTATCTTCCCTCTCTATAAATTTATCACATTCACTAGTAACATATTTCATCAGTTCCTCCACACTTAGTCCAAAATCTTTTGCCGCCTGCACTGTAGCAGAGCTAAATTTTGCAAAGTCTGCCATTCTTTTGCAATATTATCAATATACAAATTATAGACCTAAATAAGGTACCAACTTAATTAAAATGCTAACTTAATTAAATACAACCACTGTCAGCTCATCCAGTCACCAACATTTGGTTATATACTCACTACTATTACAATGAGTTATATTTATTTCTTACTTTCTTTCTCTTATTTATATATACTTTTAACTTTTACAAAAGACTATATTAAAATAAATACCCCAGGGTATTAATGAAATCCCGGAAGGAGGCACCAGATGTTGCGAGAGGTTCAGATGTTATTAAATGAAAGATATCCTGGACAAAAAAAAGATGTATCATATTAATCCAGGATAGTGCCAGATAAGAGTCTGGTCTTATCAGAAATACCCAACTGCTACTTCTCCAGATCCTCCTTTGAATAATGGTTATTATATTTATATTTTTATTGTGTTATGGCTAATTGTCTAGGGGATTAATTAATTTAATAGATATGTAATATACATCCAAATAGAACTTAACTCAATTTGAATAATTAAGTAAGACTGAGTGTAAATATATACAATTTATTGATCCTATACCGTTTCTATTTTCGGTTAGGAAAATGATAATAAAATTCAAATGCATTTTACATAAAAGAAATAAATAAGTATGGAATGTTCTTCTCCACAATATCTAACCATGATAAAGTTATAGATTTAAAATGTCAATTCTTTCTATCACATAGGTGGTTTTCACTTTCACTGGACTGTAGAACTGATATTATTTTAGTATTGTCCTTCATGAATCATCATTAAAAGTTATTTTCATTTGTATTGTTAGTATTTTATTGCTGGATAGGCTGAACAGTGGAATGGTATTTCCACTTATCTCCAAAAGTGCGAAGAATCCAACTATAGCCGGGATCACACAAGGTTTGGATCTCCAGGCTGGTAAACATAGGTTGTCTAGTTCTAGATACATTGAGAACGTTTGCAACACAGAATCCCTTAGAAGTGAAGGTCTCGTACACTCTTAGTAGTTGCAGGATAAAACCTGTAATATAAATAATCGCAATCCTTGTATGGTCCAGCACTATTCTATACACACATACACAATAAACGTACAAACAGTTTCAGACATTGTGCTAACATTTGCAAAGGACAATTTACCTCAGTACCTGTGGCGTGAGGTTTTATTTGGCTCTAAGATCAGTATAGTACTGATAATTACAGAAATAGAATTTCTGCAGAAAATGGTGAAGTCCCAGTGTCTGAGAGAACTACTGGTATCACAAATTAGTTACGGCTGTGAATGATCTGATCTCGAAAAATTAGTAGAGAGGAAACCGACATAAATTGCCACCTCCGCTGTGTAACTAACTGTAATATTAAGACAAGGAAACAGATTTTACTTAACAATGATAAAACTGACAAGTCGTTCAAATACAATTTCCTTATTATTTATTTAGTATAAACACTATCTACCCTTGTGCTGAAGGGTGAATGTTGGAAAATGGAATGTAATGGATTTGTAAGTTTACAAACGATTTACAAATATATATATATATATATATATATATATATATATATATATATATATATATATATATATATATATATATATATATATATATATATATATATATATATATATATATATATATATATATGTGTGATAGGGTGGGCGAGATGGTGGTGATGATTATATTGTGATGTGTGAAAACTCTCTTTTCACACTCGCACCGACCCGAACAACAATAAAACTCTTGATTCTAGAGGCAGGGGCTATATTTATTTTTACAACCCATTCAGTGACAAAGCAAACATTAAACAAATAAACTAGCGAACATAACAAAACAAAACTAAACAAAACAAAACACTCAACAGTGCCCGATGCTAATCTGAAGAAGCAAACAAAGCACAGCATAGTTAAAATCATAATATAATACTGAATGAGAAGCACCACGCTCTCACCTGTCAAACTGTCCTACGCCGCCACCTGACACACTCAACTATCACACACACACACACACTCATGTGTGTCATCCAATGAGACTAGTAAGGTGTTGTGCGTGGGGCTGGCAATCTCACCATGTAACACCGATTGCTACCGAAACACTACTGCCCTAGGATATGAATATTTAATATGGAGGCAAACCACACTGTTGGCCCCATGCTCCCTCAGGAGCGGAGAAGAGAAATATATACCTTGAAGTGAGCCCACGTGCTCTCACAACCATTCCTCACATAACCATAATTAAATAATCATAAAATGGACATAAAATAATATTCTTCAACTACATGTACAACAAATACTCTCAGTAATGAGAATAAGCTACTACCTCGTAACCGATCCACATCAGTATTCGTTACTGCATTCTGAAGCATGTCGTATGTGACGACTGGGGCGCCTGGCAACAAGCGTGTCGTATATGACCACTGGTGCGACTGGGAATCTCATCACATGAAACACATCGTTACCGAAACAACCACTGCAATAGCATAAAAATGCTTCTTGTCGGCTTGTGATAGACACCAGCCACATTGGTGTTTCCATGCTCCGCCGGGAGCAACCAGAGAAACACATGTCTCAACAAAGGAGTGGCCTCGCGCTCTCCAGAAATCTAAATACATATTCTCACCTCACAGTAACCCATTAAATATATACAGTAGAATTATGATAAGTAGGCTATTGTGAAATACACTCAATTACTTTTACATAAAAGAAATAAAATAATTACTCTTGACTTTAACAAAACTGGCATTAACACGAAAACTATCTCTTTCTTTCCTTTACTGGGGAAAATTATCTTAATCTGCTTCCCACCCACGTGTCAATTCACGCGATCTAAAACTGCGTAACATTAAGTGATAACTAAGAGTGTTACCGCAGACCCCTCGCGCCGCTTTTATACAATCACCACGTGGCTCTCCCTGTTGCCATCTTCCCAACTAGTTAATATTATCTAAATTGCAGTTTCTGATAACATTTCTGTCCAGTTTCATGTATAAAACACTCTCCTACTAAATTTGCCCGGTCTGATGGATGAAATACTTGATACTAAATTCTCACATCTGGATTTAGGCTTTGCGTGCCTAATAAAACCTATCAAACATTATTTTCACTCATCTATCATTTCTTCAAGACTAAATCATAATGTCCTAAAAAGACATTTCCTTTGGAAACACATCTATCTATATCACTAAACATTAAAACAGACTCGTGCTGAATATAATTTCAGAATTATATAAAACTAACGCTAATTTAAATTAACTCACGTGTCATGTCTTTGTGTTCTTCTGTGTGGGTACACAGGGCGCCTCGTTTCGTTCCCTCTTGTCTGGACTGATACTTTTCCAATTATAGGAACAAAAAATTTATATCAGCTGTGCTGTTTATTCAATTATAGTACAGGTATCCGTTGTGCTGTTAATTAAGTATATAACATTTATCAGCTATGCTGTTAATCTTGTCTCTTTCTACGCTAAATCTCTTTTTCGTCACTGACACTAACTTTGCTCACAATTGCCGACGGAAATGGTACTAATGTGTACGCATCTCTCAAAAGTTCTGTCCTTCTTAGTTTGGTTGACACAAAACCGGCTGAGGATCGTTCCTTTAGCCCACCCAATACTGAGGGGGACCAAAGATGTAGATTCTGTGCAACCTCTATGCTCCTGCGGAGTTTCAGGCAGCTGGATTGACGACCCACGATCTCAGTTTTGATGACACGAATAAAACCTGTAACAAGTAAAAATAGGGGCTAATTTCTGTCCTCAAGCCTATTTCATGGGTGAAATGAGCTTTCTGATAAACTAAACTAATACATGGATACATTCACTAATATAAATTCAATACATTAATACATCCAATAATATAAATTCAATGCATGAATACATTAAATACATGAATACATCCCATAATATAAATTCAATACATGAATACATCCAATAATATGTACACTTAGGTGTGATACAACCATTTCCTTCCCCCTATAATATACCAGGCCCTTTCTGACAAGTGCTATACTAACTGGTAACATATATTCTAACAATATTGTTATGTTCTTATGATAGGAGTATATGAGACGAGGACTGTTTGGTTATATTTCAGGTGGGAGTTATATGGGACAATAGATTGGAGTTAGATGAGACAATAAATTGAGTCCTAACAAGGACTGTTTTGGTTATATTTCAGTTGGTTTTATCTGAGATAATAGACTGAAGTTATAGGAGACAATAGATTGAGTTATAGGAGACAAAAGATTGAGTCCTAACAAGGACTGTTTTGGTTATATTGCAGTTGGTCTGAGAAAATAGATTGAAGTTATAGGAGACAATAGGTTGAGTCCTAACAAGGACTGTTTTGGTTATATTTCAGTTTGGAGTTATCTAAGACAATAGACTGAAGTTATAGGAGACAATAGATTGAAGTATGAGTCCTATTAGTCTTCGTCTATTCAATCATATCAGGAAATACAATCATTATATCTAATTCCCCCAAGATACAATCAGCAACCTGATATATTCATAGTGAACCAAAATATATTAAATATATACAGGTGTGGGTAGTATAAATGACACACAACAAATAACAACATTATATTATCTGCTGAAGGCCTATTTTCCTACCAGTTTATAGTAAAAATATTTACCCTCTAAGATTTTTAAACCGGCCAGGTTTTGACTCGACTTAGGGAAGCAGGCTGCAGGTCAATGCACTCAGGTAAGCTATAAATCAAGGTGACAGCTTCTCCTCTTCAGTCGGTCGGTATCTCTGGCGTCGTGTCGGTGATGTGTGATTATGCATAAAATCCGCCCGATTATATAGGCAGGTGAAGTAACTTCTACAGCTTAAAGAAAGCGTTTGGTTGGTTCCTGGCGGGGCAAGCTGATTGGCTGTCTTCAGTTTGGTCTCATGCCTCGTACAGGCTAATTTTATTCCGTTTTTTCTCCGCCATATTGCGTGAACAAGATGGCCGCGACCCACATCCGAAAAAAATGGCTTAAGTTTTTTCCTGGCGTAACTTCTTGTAATTTATTCTTGCTCAGCGACTGGTGAACGGTGCTCGTTGATTAGATGGGCTCTCGACATAGGGATTCAACTAAGTAGTGGGTTTACACAACTCGTTTTCACGACAGTACCACTCACGGCCAGTTCAATGTGATTACACTTTCCTTATAAATCCTACGTTAGATCCATTTATCCATGATCTGCTTCCATACAATAATTTGGTTCAGTTCAAACTATTAAGTGACTGTTACCAACAGATTACTGGTGGCAATGAATATATATATATATATATATATATATATATATATATATATATATATATATATATATATATATATATATATATATATATATATATATATATATATATATATATATATATATATATATATAGGATAGGAAGATATTTATTTGTCTGTATACCTGTTATGTTTGAAAATATTTGGTATACGATTTTGGGTTTAGATATGTTTCGTTAGAACTTTAGCCTAAGGGGCGAATACTCATCTTTGGATTCGAGTAAAAGTAAATATGGGGTTGTCCCACTTGTATATAGTTGAGGGGTTAAACTTTGGCGCCTGCCGAGACGATGGGTCGTCAAGGCGGGCTTCCGTCAGGCTGGGTTGCTGAAAGCTGGACGCACAGAAGTCCGAAGATTTGTTCTTTTGCTGTGAAATTCTGGGGAAAAGTGACATCGTCTGTATGACTATTATGTCTAGGTTCCTCCCAGAATACATTCTTTACGCCAAGGGAATGGCGTGTGCTGTTATTAGTGTTTTTCTAAACCTAAGGTAAAGTGAGAACATTTTCTAGACTTTGCCTAGGGCTAACGAAAGGCGGATGCCATATCATCGTTATTTATATATTTAATGGATCGTACACAGACGATTCCTTGTCTAGCAGCACTAGGAGTGGACATGTGTAACCCTTTTCTATGAGGTGTGAGAACCCAAGATACTAGTTGAATATATGAACGGAGCCTTCAGTTATAGTGAGGATATCTTTTGCATGAGCGCCGCTCACTGAGACTTGCGCCATCTTGAATCCCACTTTGGGTCTGTGTGAAGCATCGGTCAGAGAACGGAAATATCTTATTATCTGATGGCGATATCAAGACCGACATTGTTTTTGGAGTCCACTCTTCGTTATTTAAGATTGTCAGCATAACTATAAAACCCTGTTGAAGTTATAGCCTAAAAAGACTTAGCCTGAAGACTTAGTCAGCGGAGGTTCTGCAAGGGAGCATTGTGATGAACATTATTATTGTTACCTCAAACTGACGTGATTAGTCAGTGGAGGCATGAAACGACAGACATTCAGAAGTAACTATATATATTTGCATACTGTTTTGATTAGACTCTCATGCTATACGTATGCATATCTGATGTTGCCATTTATCCTTCAAGTACCTAATGATTTATTGTGTCAACCTGATCCAATGACTGTAACCGTGCTGTCGGAGTGTGTGTTTTATTAAATGTATGAAACATTACCAGTAGTCCACATTTAATTGACTTCCAGCGATGATTGAGTGAGTGATCCGTCAACTCAATAGAACTGTATACCCATTCGCGTACGTTCCATCTACACTCTCACTCATTATCCATATTACCTGTCAGGGCCTCAACAAGTTATAAAGCAAGGCGACCTGTTAACCCACACTATGTAAGGTTGGAGAGTAGACCATACATACATCAACATAGCCCCAAAAGAGAAGTTAACAAGGAGACCACCAAGACAAGCGATATCAGTGACACCTTGATTAATACGTGTAAACAAATTCTATGATCCTTTGTCATGGTTCTGATCAGTGTCTCTTTCCTTTAGGAAATACTCCTTCAAATACATTATTAAACCTACAGTTGTATTTTTGCCATAGTTCTCAAATATTCTGCACATTTCCCAATGCTGGCTTTCGTCTCAACACATACCTGTGTTCAGATGGCAATACACTCGTCCTGTAAATTATTTTCTTAGCACACGCAACACACTTACGAACACACAAGTAGATTAATCACACAAAAATTACATAATTATATACATATATATATATTCTTTCTTACACTCAGCCACTACACATAAGCTGTAACAGGCTGTCAAAAGGTATTAGGTCTGCTATGCAGATGCAGTGGCAAAATATTGGACAGCACACTTTTGCCGCTCTCTTCTGCATCGCTTAGTGTTTCAAAAGTTGTGGCTTCAAATCAACCAAGTTCAAGGACTTTTATACCGTCGCTCCCCCGTATCGGAAAACACGGTCAAAAACCGTTGTTAGGAATCTAAAACCGAGGCATCTTTTGCCTGCTTGTACAATGTGCACAATTTTAAATATTTATTATCTCTCTTAATTGTGGATCGATTTTTAATCATTTAAAGTTAGTATCATACTGACATATGGATGCGAGTCATGGGCAATGACTACAACCCATAAAAGCCAGATCCAAACCTCAGAAATGAGGTATCTGAGGAAGGTGGTTGTAGTAACAAGAAGAGACATGGTCCGCAATCAGACGATACGTCAAGGCCTTAAATCCTACCCCCTGCAGACCCAAGTAGAACAGTCCCAATTAAGATGGTTTGGCCATGTCTGCAGAATGGGAGAAGATCGGCTACCACGACAAGCATGGGAAACAAAGAGACAAGGATCCAGACCCCGAGGACGACCCAGAGTCCGCTGGGAGGACAACATTAGACAATCTTTGAAGGACCGAGGACTAGAATGGAACCAGGCCAGGAGGAAGACAGCCGATAGGATAGTCTGGCGCTCTCTCTTCCAAACCTCTACACCTCACGGTAGAAGGGGAACGACTAAGTAGGTAAGTAAGTAAGTATCATACTGGTAATTTATCTCTATCGTTATATCTAAAATTGTTTAGTTAGCAAAATGCATATAAATCTATGCAGCCATTAACTAACTATATTTGAGACTACCCTGATGTATAAATGTCAATTAAAACGATTTTTCTCTTTAAATGAACTATTATTCGGGACGTCTTTGCGCCTATCTCTTAAGTAACATCCCTGTTGTTAAACTAGATATATCTTTTCGTTTAAATATCTTTAGTCTTTAAGAAAATAAATATCTTCGTACTGTCAATTACACAAAATAGGCCTTTATGTTAAGCATAAAAAGGTTTCCTTGTACATATCAGAAAAAGGAGCGTTCTCATTGGTTATTATATCGATCCGTTTTCCTATAGTATTGCGTGCGGTAAATATGACCGTGGTGTAAGACAGACCAACACACGACAGGGGTGACTGCAAAGGTCAACCCAATCGGAAGGAATGAACGAACGAAAGAACTTTATTTTTAAACGGTTAAGAATTGAGCACCCAGACTCGTCTAACATTCTGCCCTTCCTCTCTCTCTCTCTCTCTCTCTCTCTCTCTCTCTCTCTCTCTCTCTCTCTCTCTCTCTCTCTCTCTCTCTCTCTCTCTCATCTTGCAAACTGTATCCTTTCATTCCAACTTGTTACTTTAAGCATAAATTCAAAGGCATGCAACGTTATGAAGGTAATATAACATCATACATGTTAGTACTAAGCATCCGATCATAATCAAAATTAAATATGTTTTTTTAAGTAATGAAAGAAAGTAATGAAAAAAGAAAACAACAACAACAACATATACAGTTGTAACCCTTCATACAGTACATTAGACAATGATTTGAAACATATTCACGTTAAGGTGGCACATAATCAGAACTCATGAAATATTCTAACAGTCTGCTATTTAATGAATATACTTGTCAGGGTATGTGGAAGATTGTGTCAGGGTATGTGAAAGATTGTGTCAGGGTATGTGAAAGATTGTGTCAGAGGTGAGCAGCTTTAAATCCCATAGCAGATACTGCCGTAGGGAGTGAATGGTTAAAGCCTTCACTACACTAGGCCCAGCTTTATGAAGAGTACGAATGAACGAACAAATGAACTTTATTACGGCAATGCAGGGGCCTCGCTTTGGCACTTAAAAAAAACATGTTTTCAATTTGTAAAAAATTTATTTTTAGCACGATTTCTTTGTTGTCCGCATCCATACTTTTTGCGCATTTCTTTTATTTGCTCTAATTAATTGTATTCCTCGTGTGGTTCCCGGGGTCTCCGAATTGACAAGGTAAGAATGGGCCTACTACATCTTCAGGCATGTCGAACAAGGCTTTATTAGCAGGTTGTGCATAGGGCTGGTAACCTCATCATGTAAAACAAATTGCCACATAAACAACGTCACAAGAACACGTGACTGCTTGGTGCAGGCTTCCTGTAAGGGGACCATCTGTAGTGGTAGATCCATGATCCATGAGGAAAGTAAATGAAAACGATGATAATGATAATGAGCACGTCTTTCACGTTCTCTTGCATCTCTCATGAGCCAATTCTTTTACTGATGGCTACCATCATCTTAAGACAGAGCAGGATCTGATGGAAGCATTTTATAAATACTATATGGACAAGTAGAGAAAATACTAGGACTGAACAACAATAATTTCACAAAGTTACTTCTTATATTAACTTTCAAAAGACGACAGGCCAGTATTCGGGACCTAATTTCAGTGGCGTTTGAGACGGGGGCCCATTTGTCAGGCACGTACGTTTGAACAAAATTTTTGTATGGATTCGTCCCACTTTTATGTTATTATTTCACATTCAGTTTCCCTTACAGCTGTGTATAACTAATATACTTTAAAAAACAAAAACTTGAAAAGAATTGACCCTTAAACTTTAAAACTGTATGAAAACTCAAAATGTCAGAAATTTCAAAATATGGGAACACTGACCCGTCCTTAAAGAGTTAATCACTTCCTAGCAAATTCTTTCTCTCTCTGGCGTGTGGTCTCTGTGATGAAAAGGGGAATAAATCCTGAGCCTTTAATTAACATGCGAGTCTTTACAGTCGAAAAGGTCGCCCATAAGAAATTTAATTTCAGGCTTAGTTTATTTTGTAAACCAATCACCACTGTATGGTGTTTTGATTCGTATCATCCACTATTATCATTTGGGAAGGTCCTCCTGTCACGTGCCATCATCTCAAGTTCTTTCCACGTTCTCCTCATCATTTTCACCTCTGTTTCCAGCTCTCTCCTCCATGTGCTTCTTGGTCTACCTCTGCCTCTCTTGCCCTGGGGGTTCCAGAACAAGGACTGCCTTGTAATGCTATCAACAGGTTTCCTCAGTGTGTGTCCTATCCATCGCCATCGTTTATTCTCATCTCTTGTTCCACTGGCACTTGTCTAGTTCTTGTCATCAGTTCCACGTTGGTAACCTTGTCAACCCATTTTAATCCCTCTATTCTACGCAAGCACCCATTCGGCTGGACCTGATGACAATTGTTAGTATATACTCCACTTTAATTACGTATGTGTACTTCGTCTCCACTACTCTCACACGTGCCACAAGTGTCACGTTTGAGAACGAGGGGGATGATGTTGAGGATTGTTGCATGGTCAGCGAGCATTTTGGTTTGAACTTGATTCGGATGGTCGCACCATGTAACACCTCTACTAAATAAAATGATACAGTTCGCGTGTTGCGCTGTATGACCCGTTAGGCAGTAACAGTAGTCTTGTGTGTAGCCTTAGGGCTTAGAACAGTGTTTTATAGCAGTGTGGTATAACTACTAATAAACAATGTCTAACCGTTAATATAATGCTGGTAAAGCAATAACAAAATAATGTGTAAGGACCATTGAGTCCGGAGTTATGTAAGTCTGTATTATTAAACGCAATAATTATTAGGCACGAAAGTCGTGAAATACGAGAGCAGATATAATGTGTAACGGCTGATAGAGCCCGGCTATGAAAGCCAAGAGTGAATTAATATTATAGACAGAGTTTTCAATGTGTGGATCACTCCTTCATGTCACTGTTAGCAGAAATAGAATAATTATGCCAAATGCTGGTAAAATAGATTTGGTCAAAGACATGAACAATATGTACGGTTACCTGACAGACGTGCAATGTCTGATAAGATATAAACTCTAATCTGTGATAGCAAGTGTCTTCATTGTGAAATGTATTAGTGTCGAAATACATTATGAACGATGAATTATTATTTAAAATGTTGAGTCGTCAGAATGAGACTTGTTCCCTGAAGTCTTCTGCAAGTGTTAGTTATGTTACATGACTATTGACCGTTAACCTTCAAGGTTGGTTCAAGAATACAACACTCTGTCAAGCTACTAATGATTGAAATAATAAAACACCGACAGTCAATATGTATACATGAAGTTTAATTAAATAAACGCTGATACTAAACTATAAAAATAACAAAGATAAACCCAATGTTGTAGCAGAAAGATACTCCATGATAGGCAGATCAGATGAATTTATAATGCATGAAGTAAAACATAATATTAGCCCAACTATATAAGACGAAAGTCAACAGGGTCTGTAATCTGTGATGATAAATCAGGGTGCGGCTTCTCTGCTAGAGTAAAGGGCAGAGCCGTCGCTGAACATAGCGGGGCTTTCATGATAACATCCTCCAGCATGTGAATGGAGGTAGAGGCAGTTTAAGTTTGCTGCCTTAAGATGGCTGCCTGAGACTTTTATTAACAAGGGCAGTTATTGTATCAGACACAATCCACGCTTCGAAAGGTCCAAAATGGTTGGCTTCAACATGAATGGAAAACCTCTATAGAAGCATCGAATCTTCAAGAACTGATATTGATCTACTGTCCTGGTCATGCCGGGGTACGTAGCAATGGAAGAGCTGACAGACTAGCTTCAAGAGCACCCATAAAAGGTGCATTGGCCATGGATAATGAAGAAATACTTAGGGCAATTCATGTTCGTCTATTAGAGAACGATACTGCAATCGATGAATCATCAAGGCTGAGACTGCTGGAATTTGATATCACACGTAAGACCAGCAGGGATGGACGTCTGAGAGGACGCATCAGCCGTGTATTCAACCAATGCGCAACAGGAACAATTAGCAATAATACCCTTCGACATCTGCTGCAGGAGACTGAGCACCTATGGGTTTGACAGGAGTGCAATGAAGGCGATTCTGATTAACATTAACAACATGACACCCACAACTGAACGAAAAGCCCACAGATCCAACCAAGTATCAAAATGTCAGCTATGCAGGAAAAGCATTCCGGAAACGGAATACCATTTGTTTTTTGAGTGCAGTACAAGTCATACCTGCAATGAAACTACTGCAGAACATCATAGATTTACAAACAAAACAATAAACAGATATATACAAAGCAATCATGTTAAACACAAAACCAAAAACAGCAGATAGCACACACACAAAGTTCTTGATTATCTTGTCAGAATTTTGAAATCAGATCTGGAGTTTTTGTAGGAATTTAGCCACGTTCAATTGCCGTAGATTCAGTGCTGGTTTATTGCTGCACATTTTCGCCAGAAGGTCTTATCAATCGCCCCTGAGATGGTACCTCTTCCTTAACGAGGCAGCCTTGATTCTTAAAACGACCCCCCCCCCCCCCTCTACACCCCCCCAATTGTCTCCATTCATCTCTCTGTTATCTCATTATCTGTCTATTCTAACATTTTGTAAGTCCGCTTTCAGCCTTCCATACCCTCCCCCTTCCCCTTTCCTTCTCTCCTCTCAAGTTGTTAAGTTGGACGTTTTACCCAGACGTAACAATCTCAAGTAAAAACACAGGGTTTTAGCTATGTGATACATATTCACAGTGCCACATGTCCTGGGCCAAATACTCATTTGAACTCTTTAAACTACTCCTGTACTCGCTTGTTTTCTGCTGGTTTTCTACTATTACAATTGAAGATTTTCCAGAGTTCAGTCAGGGAGGTCATGCTGACCACAGTTGTAGATGTCGTTAAGGTGTCAAGATCTGCCATTGTCGACTGATCCCTGAGTGTGTTCGTGGGAAGTCTTTGACTTTAATTTTCTACTTTTAATACCTTTAAATTCATGGGGAAATAATTGACAGTATGGCGAAGGGAAAATCGCACAGCATTGCCTAACGTGACATTATTTAAGTGTCACGAATTGACTCCCCTGCTTTGCAGCAGCGGTCCAACAGTGGCCAAAACTCAAGAGTATCTAATATGGGTCTTCAAAGGTGTCTAAATTTCGCACAAGATTACTCCTGGCAGAGCTTTAGATAGAAGGATAATGATGCTTATGTCTCAAGGGAGAATTTACAAGATATTTTCAGAAGTCAAGAACAGTGCTGCTTAGGACCTAACACTTGTTAATTTACATCTGATCCGTCGCCGTTTGTGAAGGAAGTTTTATGCAATGATTTATTTCAGATCATCCAAGCCCCCAACCCTGATTTACTCATTGGAATTCTTCTTATTCTGGTATAGCTCAGTTTAGAGTGTATTTAGTAAATTGACTGAGACAAACATGCAGTATATTAAAATTGATTAAATCGACGTTACAATTGTATATTTACAAATAACAAATTTAATAATCAACTAAGTTTAAACAGTTTAAAAACCGAAATAATTTTCAACAGAAAATACTCATCATCGTGTGATGGTATGGTGATGTATGTAAGAAGTCACTTGACTTAGCTGCTAATGACAGTTTCTGCTCAAGCTGAGTTTTGGGTTCTGTGCAGTTAGTTCACTGGAGTTTTCGCTTCTCTAGTTAAGATTAAAGGCGCAGCATGTTCCAAGTAAGATCAGGGAGTAACTGCAAAGCTGGTCACGCGTCTCTAAGATCCTCTGATGATGGTGTCTAGCTCGACGTCAAGCCACTTCTGCCATCACTTTGTTCCAGAGATTAGTACCCTCGGCTGTTACCACCAAGCCAATCTTGGCTCACAGACTGTTTGCTCAGAGAAATAGGTTAAGGCACTAGGAGATACCTTTTTCACGTGTTCCTGGGGGCGTTGCTTTAACAGTGAATTCCCACTATGACTCTGTGTTTTCAGTTTCCTCAGATCCCGGTTTTCTTCATTAAAATGATCGAGTTTTCCTGGGTTATTTAAGTCCTTCAAACTGCCCCAACAAAAGTCTGGTCTGATAAAGGAAATTCTGATTCTAACCCTGTGTCGCAGATTGAAGATAATTTGTCTATTTGAAATTTTCTGTCCATCCTGTATATTGCTTTATTTTCTGTCTATCCTAAGTTTCCGAAAAAATGTTTCTCACGCACTTGCCTCTTCCCCACCTTAACCCAGGTGAAGATACGGTCAAGCAGCGTTCACGTTCGTTAGGAATTTCCAGACTCGTCTGTCTAGAAATGTATGGCCTGTCTTCTTCCTCATTGTTAATACTTCTGAGCTCGGAACCACAGCACGTACTAGTGACATTCTATATGCAAACTAATTTGCAGCGAGACTTTTGCTATCGTGGGAACGTTTAAAATGTAGCGGGTAAATCGAAAATAATTCTTTCTTTCTTTCTGTCTTTAAGAAACTAGTTTAGACTTCACTTGGTGATAGCATACTGTAAGAGAGAGACGCACGTCTTAGCCTTGTAAAGTAAAAAACTATGCATAGGGAGACTTGAGTTAAACACACATAGTGCCCTCTAGTTTAACTTAACAGACTAAAATTCCAGAGCGGGTATGTATTCGCTTTTCCAGTATATAGGAAATTAGCTCAAATATATAGATATGAAATATATTATTATCATGGTGAAAGTCTAATGAAATATATTACTATCATGGTGAAAGTCTAAGTGTATTATATAAACGGGTTTCCTTTATCATGTATGTATCATAAATGCTTACGAAAATTCATTTATTTTCACTGCTTGTATTTTAAAGCGATGTTATGTTACAATGTTTGTATCATTCATAATTTCAATGATCATTTTACTTTTCAATGTTTGTAACATTAATGTATGAGCATATTATTATGAATGCTGGAAGGAATGAACGGTGGAAAGCAAAGAAGGATTCTCTAGCGGACCCTCATGTAACTTTGTCTGACAGGGGAGGAAGCAAGTCTTGTTATGGTGTATGTACCTGGACTGGCCAGCTAATTCATTCACAGCAGACAGGAATGTTTAAGAATGGACTGACCTATTTTAGGAACGAGACGCATGCATGGATATCAACATGCTGACGCTGGACACTGCTTAAATTGTTTCTGTTGTAATCTGCATGTTGCAGCAGAAGAGTAGTTACACATGTATTTTTGTTTTGTCTAACAGATTTATGCAGTGCAAAGTCTTGTCTCGTATTGCTGAAAAGAGGTTACCTTTGGCCAGTGGCCATATAGTCCTCGTCCACCAGTCACAATAATTCCCTTCAATCATTTCAATTACTTCAATTACTGCAATTATTGCAACGAGTCTCAACACCAGATATTACCCTTAACAACCATCACCCTACCATACTCCACCCATTTTAACCCTTCATCCCACCTTTGGAAGCAAATTCGTTATCTGTGGATATCGCATCAACTGTGGATACGTTACACCTATCTTGGATTTATAAAAATCGTGTTCAGATTATGTGCCCATTGTGGATACCTTATTCGAACAGTGAAGTCGTTACCCCAATCTTGGATTTATAAAATCGTGTTCAGATTATGTGCCCCTTTGTGGATACCTTATTCGAACAGTGAAGTTAATTTCAAGCATTGGATTACGATATATTTTCCCAAGAGACCCCCAGGATATAAGTTGTTTCCAACATTCACACCAAAGGAACAAAGGAACAAACATTCATTTACACACAAACAGTATTTCACATATTTTCCAGCAAAAGCCTATCAGGCCTGCCGGGAACTTTACTAACACAATTCATTCATAATCCTTGTTTGCACTATTGGTGTAATAATTTTTTTCTTCTTTAAAATCATCAAATTGTTGTGAGTTTGTTTTCTCGTGATAATCTTTATTATTATTTGATGTAAAAATCCTTATTGATTTATTTACATTTCTAAATTGAATAAAATTGAGTTAACCTCGATAGGATTGTTCGTTCAGTTCAGACTACCAAATCCTCAATCTAACTTTACTCCTTTACCCTACTATTTGTGAGTGACACAGTGTGTGCAACAGAGTAATATTGTCGCCAGAAAAAACAAGAAGAGCTGTGTGTATGGTTTTCTTAGTGAAGAACTCACTGACTCAGCCTGTGCCTTCTGCCTATCTCTCTTGCGCATCACTATCACACGTCCGTGTGCACTATTGTCCATCACGCCTATACAGCTGTCAAGCTTTACCTACTATTAATTATATTTTCATGCGACAATAATTGGGAATCTCGTCCTTGGATTTGAATTTCTGGATTCTTATTTCACAGTGACTATAGGGAATCTTGTCTTTAAATTGTTCTGCAGAAACTGTAAGGAATCTTGAACTATTAGTCTATACTGTGGACTATAATTTTATAACGCCCTAGACAACGACACTTCTGGTAGTATCTGAACAGAACAATTATAATTTTAAAGTAACAGAACGTTGCTGTCACTAATTTAATTCAGGGTTATATAATTACGTTAAATAGTTAACTAAGGTAATTAAGTGGTACATTTAACAGGCAGTAGAGTGTGTATGTGTGTGAGATATTGAAGGGAATTGTTTATACTTGAGTATTACTCAAGTGATGAGACCTTAATTCAGCAGAAATAAGGAATTGTCAAAAATCCAATTATACTAAACTTCCATTAATGAGCTACATTACTTCATAGAATTAATAGTACTCCTTGGGGCTTAGTAAATTGATTATCAGTTAGTTGTATTGGTTTGTTGTATTACAATACTTCATAGAAATATTAGTAATACCCAGAAACTAGTGTAACATACTGGGAGAGTGTAACAACCTGCACAGAAATATAGAAAATGACTGATTTACTAAAACTAAGGATGGGTCTTTTAAAATACACTAAAGAGGTTGGAATGAGTGAAGTAGAAGGTAATGCATTCATAGAGGCCGAAATAGAAAAACAAAGAGAAGAAAACGAAAGGATACGGGCTCATGAGTTCCGGCTCAAAGAACTAGAAGTTCAAAATCGTCCCGCTTCTCCCACTAACGCTTCATCACCTGACAACGCCTCTGCTGATCTAGCACTCAACTCACCTGCAATGACTTTCCCAATGGAAAAATTTTGCGAGCGAAATGAACAAATTGATCTGTTCCTGGATAGATATGAGCGAACTGCTTCATCGTATGGCCTGCCCAAAAGCATGTGGAATCTTAAACTTTCTCAAGGATTAAGAGGGACGGCTTACGAAGTTTTTACAAAATTAACCCCAGCAGAACAGAATGATTATGACGCTCTCAAGCAAGCACTGTTACGACGTTTTCAGCTTACAGCCGACAATTACAGAAAACGTTTTCGCCGATCTCACAAAGAAGGAGGAGAAACATTTGGCCAATTTGCTGCTAGGATTGAATCATATCTCGAAAAATGGCGCGATTTGGGAAAATTTCCTAAGACTTACGAAGGATTACATGAACTCTTCCTGGTAGAGCAAATCAAGGAAACAATGTCACCAGAGATGAGAAAGTTCCTAGTAGAGCACGGCGCAGACCGACTCGAACCAATCCTTACGTTAGCAGAAAGGTTTCAAAATGCTATAGCAGAGACTCAAACCTTCAAACGGAAACCTGCCGAACTTCAACCTAAACCAATCACCCAGCCCACCCAAAATCAGCGATCACAGGTAAACGCTCCAACGCAAGGTACACGCAGAGACCGGTCAACTAACTCAAACACGAAAAATGCACAGGAAAACCCCCCTTACTTCATGAGGAGGGAGAGGAAATATTGTCATCATTGTAAGCAGACCTCGCACAATACAAAAGAATGTAGAAATCGGCCCAGCCCGCACTTGGCGGCGTGTTTACAAGCAGACGCACCAGAACAGCGTCAAGACAGAACAAAATGTGGTAAACCAGAACGGAATTCTGTAACGGATCAGATTATCGCAAACGGGAAATTTGTGCGCTGTCTTTATGACACAGGATTACAGTTTGACTGCATAATCGCTTCACATTTGGTCACACCTGAGCAGATAACCTTGGAGACAGTAGATCTGTGTGGAGCCGTGAAAGGAGACACTCCTATGACATTGAAAATAGCAAACGTTTATATCGATTCAAAATTTGTTAAAGGATGGATTCGAGCTGCCATTATGGAGAATCCAATCTATGATGTAATTCTTGGATGTCGCTATGTGTTCTTGGGGGAACCAAGAAAACCTCTGATAGCTGCAGCAGTAACTACAAGAGGTCAGGCGAGGACAGAACAGGAACCAGGACCAGTGGCAAACCTGCTACCACGGGAATTGAAGGATGCTCAACACAAGGATCCAACACTGGGACCATGTTTTAAGAAACTGCCACTTGCCAGTAACCCGTTGAAAAAGGGAAACTTTTATTCAAAATCGGGATTACTATACCGTAGGTCGGGCAACACTGGACAAGAACATAGCCAGTTGGTTGTTCCAACTACTTATAGGTCACAAATTTTAGAGATGGGACACGCTCTTCCTTTTAGCGGCCACATGGGACAAAATGCTACCATGCAAAGAATAGCAGCGCACTATTACTGGCCTGGGATGAACGGGGACATCATCCGATTTGTGAAATCCTGTGCGCAGTGCCAAAGCGTGGCACCAAGACACTGGACACCCCCTGCTCCATTGGGGGAAATGCCTATTGTCGGTACGCCATTCGAAAGAGTAGCTGTAGATATAGTAGGCCCACTCTTAAGAACAAAGCGGAGAAATTGCTGTATTTTGACTCTAGTCGACACCTGTACTATGTGGTCAGAAGCAGTGGCACTCCCTTCTTCTGATTCTGTGCATGTCGCAGAAGCGCTCGTGAGTATTTTCACAAGGCTCGGATTTCCACAGCAAATACTCACTGATAATGGATCGCAGTTTAGAGGACATCTGATGGAAGAAGTCTTTAAGATCTTCCGTACTCAGCATATTCACACCTCACCCTATAATCCTCAAGCAAACGGACAGGTAGAGAGATATAACGGGACCCTCATCACCATGCTGCGAAAATTAGCACAAGAAAGACCAGAAAACTGGGACTTATTCTTGCCGGCTGCCTTATTTGCCTATAGGGAAGTGCCGCATGCCTCCACTGGTCTACCTCCTGCAACATTATTATTTGGACGGCCAATAAAGGGACCCCTGGAAGCATTGCTTAGGTCTTTAACAGACCAGAAAGCAGACGAATCTATTGTATCTGCATCAAAATATGTGCAAGAACTGAAGGAAAGGTTAAAGATAGGTTGGGAATTAGCCAACACTAACCTCCGACAAGCTCGTGCCAAGCATGCAAAACGGTACAATAAGACTGCGAAGGAAAGAGTACTACAACCTGGAGAGAAAGTACTGCTGTTACTCCCAACAGGGAATAACAAACTTCAGATAGGATGGCAGGGACCATTTGAAGTACTCGAGAAAATCTCTCGAACAAACTACAAAATCTCCATACGAGGGAAGGAAAAGATTTATCATGTTAACTTACTTAAAAAGTACATGGAACGCCTCGCTGCTCCTCAAGCACATCTCCTGACCTTAGCGGTTGCAATGGAAGCGGATAATGACCCTCACGAATATGCTGAATACCCGCTAAAACAGGAAGAATCACACACGGATGTGAAGCTCTGTGAAACATTAACTGAATTGCAACAGCGTGATGTCAAACAACTGTTAGCCGAATATTCAGAAGTGCTCACCGATAAACCGGGACTAACCAACCTCTTGGAGTTTGATATAAAAGTATTAGATCCTAAGCCTGTCAGGACTAAGATTTACCAAGTCCCATACGCTAAAGCCAACGCTTTACGCGAAGCTATTTTGCTTAGTGTCTATTCCTTCAGGGTCGAGTACATCCCCGGTCCTGAAAATGTAGGAGCAGATTTTAAGCAGACACTCAGTAGAGGAACTCGCTAGTGGTGGAGAAAATAATCTTCTAACGCCAGCAGATAAGAAACAATCTGAGGAAACCTCGGAAGAAGTACAAAGAAGGAACTAATGGACGACACCGGGAATGATACACACTAGCCAAATTATCATCTCTCTCTGATTTAGTTGGGCAACTAACTTAAGTTCGGGGTATCTGTCGCAGATTGAAGATAATTTGTCTATTTGAAATTTTCTGTCCATCCTGTATATTGCTTTATTTTCTGTCTATCCTAAGTTTCCGAAAAAAAAAGAAAATACCTGTTTCTCACGCACTTGCCTTTTCCCCACCTTAACCCAGGTGAAGATACGGTCAAGCAGCGTTCACGTTCGTTAGGAATTTCCAGACTCGTCTGTCTAGAAATTTATGGCCTGTCTTCTTCCTCATTGTTAATACTTCTGAGCTCGGAACCACAGCACGTACTAGTGACATTCTATATGCAAACTAATTTGCAGCGAGACTTTTGCTATCGTGGGAACGTTTAAAATGTAGCGGGTAAATCGAAAATAATTCTTTCTTTCTTTCTGTCTTTAAGAAACTAGTTTAGACTTCACTTGGTGATAGCATACTGTAAGAGAGAGACGCACGTCTTAGCCTTGTGTAAAGTAAAAAACTATGCATAGGGAGACTTGAGTTAAACACACATAGTGCCCTCTAGTTTAACTTAACAGACTAAAATTCCGGAGCGGGTATGTATTCGCTTTTCCAGTATATAGGAAATTAGCTCAAATATATAGATATGAAATATATTATTATCATGGTGAAAGTCTAATGAAATATATTACTATCATGGTGAAAGTCTAAGTGTATTATATAAACGGGTTTCCTTTATCATGTATGTATCATAAATGCTTACGAAATTCATTTATTTTCACTGCTTGTATTTTAAAGCGATGTTATGTTACAATGTTTGTATCATTCATAATTTCAATGATCATTTTACTTTTCAATGTTTGTAACATTAATGTATGAGCATATTATTATGAATGCTGGAAGGAATGAACGGTGGAAAGCAAAGAAGGATTCTCTAGCGGGAACCCTCATGTAACTTTGTTCTGACAGGGGAGGAAGCAAGTCGTGTTATTGTGTATGTACCTGGACTGGCCAGCTAATTCATTCACAGCAGACAGGAATGTTTAAGAATGGACTGACCTATTTTAGGAACGAGACGCATGCATGGATATCAACATGCTGACGCTGGACACTGCTTAAATTGTTTCTGTTGTAATCTGCATGTTGCAGCAGAAGAGTAGTTACACATGTATTTTTGTTTTGTCTAACAGATTTATGCAGTGCAAAGTCTTGTCTCGTATTGCTGAAAAGAGGTTACCTTGGCCAGTGGCCATATAGTCCTCGTCCACCAGTCACAATAATTCCCTTCAATCATTTCAATCATTTCAATTACTTCAATTACTGCAATTATTGCAACGATTCTCAACACCAGATATTATCCTTAACAACCTTTATCACCTACCATACTCCACCCATTTTACCCTTCATCCCACCTTTGGAAGCAAATTCGTTATCTGTGGATATCGCATCAACTGTGGATACGTTACACCTATCTGGATTTATAAAAATCGTGTTCAGATTATGTGCCCATTGTGGATACCTTATTCGAACAGTGAAGTCGTTACCCCAATCTTGGATTTATAAAATCGTGTTCAGATTATGTGCCCCTTTGTGGATACCTTATTCGAACAGTGAAGTTAATTTCAAGCATTGGATTACGATATATTTTCCCAAGAGACCCCAGGATATAAGTTGTTTCCAACATTCACCCAAAGGAACAAGGGAACAAACATTCATTTACACACAAACAGTATTTCACATATTTTCAGCAAAAGCTATCAGGCCTGCCGGGAACTTTACTAACACAATTCATTCATAATCCTTGTTTGCACTATTGGTGTAATAATTTTTTTCTTCTTTAAAATCATCAAATTGTTGTGAGTTTGTTTTCTCGTGATAATCTTTATTATTATTTGATGTAAAAATCCTTATTGATTTATTTACATTTCTAAATTGAATAAAATTGAGTTAACCTCGATAGGATTGTTCGTTCAGTTCAGACTACCAAATCCTCAATCTAACTTTACTCCTTTACCCTACTATTTGTGAGTGACACAGTGTGTGCAACAGAGTAATATTGTCGCCAGAAAAAACAAGAAGAGCTGTGTGTATGGTTTTCTTAGTGAAGAACTCACTGACTCAGCCTGTGCCTTCTGCCTATCTCTCTTGCGCATCACTATCACACGTCCGTGTGCACTATTGTCCATCACGCCTATACAGCTGTCAAGCTTTACCTACTATTAATTATATTTTCATGCGACACCCTGGTAGTGTGGTGGTCGTCTTGGCAAGCGATTCTCACAGTGAACTAAACTTGCAAAAAGTGTCAGATTATATGGTCCGTTGTTTGTTACGATTATAGGCGACGTCCAATCAAGATTTTTGTGGTACCTTTTTTTCGAACCCCCGCCAATCGTTTTCAAAAGCTGCGTGTTTTGTGGGGTAATTCAAAATTATTTCCGACATGGAATTCTGTGCGTGATGCAAAAGATCACCTCTCTCATAAATGGTAATAAAACATCCGATTGCCTTGTATGCAAACTCACAAACACATATGTAAACTCATTCAACAATGTGTTTCAAATGTAACATCTTACTTTTCTCTAACGCAATGTCTACAAATACAGGTGGACAGGAAATGATGATTTCATTCATGTCTGTCCAGAATATGTCGCACAGTCAAGTAATCTCTTTATCCGTCGCTTGAACAAACAAAACTACGCGCAAACTGAGCAGGCCCATACGGGTTTTACTTGCGTTAATCTCTGCAAAGCTGTGAAGCGCCAAACAAATGTGATGAATTATCACCAAAAAGGGTGTCAAATGGTTTAATAATATCAAATATCTGCTTGATAAGAGCAAAAAGAAATGTGTCGACCCGGAAATTCTTGAATCTAGAAATTCCTAAGACAAAAAAACAGGTTCGCAGTCTTTTAGGTCTTGTAGGATTCTATAGGAAATTCTTGCCTAATGTTTCAGAAATTACTTCATTTCTATCTTCGTTATTAAGAAAGAACTCTCCAAATAAGATTGTTTGATCCCATTCGTGCGATGTTTCTTTAAATTTATTAAAAGCTACCTTTTCAAAATTACCAACTTTAAGATTGCCTGATGCTCGATTTCCTTTTATCCTTAGAGTCGACGCCTCTGGATCGGGAAACGGTGGTACACTTATGCAGGAATTCGATGATTGTCTACATCCATTTCTGTATGTCAGTCGAAAACTTACATCCACCGAACAAAAATATCCTACTGTGCAGCGTGAACTTCTTGCTGTTGTTTATTGTTTTTCGAAACTCCAGAGATACCTCATTGGAGCAAAGTTTGTATTGGAGACAGATCAGAGGGCTTTGTCCTATCTTAAAACGACAACATTTCGTAATGAGAGCGCTGCCAGAGTATCACTTCCGCTCCAACCCTACGACTATGTCATTCGGGCAATCAAGGGCAGTCACAACGTGGTCGCGGATGTGTTGTCCCGTTGTGTAAAAGACTCATTATCACCTGACAACTCGGCAAATACAGGTACATTGTGAGATTACCGCTAAACTGTTGACTGACTTCGTCACGTGTTGACCGGTGGAACATTGCACTTTTAGGAACTTTTCTTTGGCTGACAGTGTTGATGCTGACGGGAATTTTCCGATTTATTGCTGCTGTCCAAGGATAGAATGTACAATGACTCGGTGAGGAATGCCAACGCTGAGAACTAACTTGAATTTTCTCATCTGAAATTGAAGGAAATCTCTCAATGACTCTTTTGACAGTACTTACAGTTCTTGATCGGGTCACTGGGAACCTGATGATGATGAATGCTGATATCGCAAATTTCGAGTTGTAACTCTTTTTACTCAGCGCATTAAGTGGATGTCTTGTACCTTATTAACAGTTGTCATACTCGGTTTATGTCCAAACACACACACATTCATTGATAATCTAAGAATAATGTGACATTTTGATATTTTGAATGCAAAATGTTGGTTTATTCTATTATTTGAAACTACGTCTCAAAATTAAGGAACGTAACCCAAGATTGCTTCGCATGGTCAAAGGGACGTAACTACTGAAATCCTATCGTGCCTTTTGTTGGACAGGGAACATTGTTATTTATCATGAATTTAGAAAGGAACATACGATAATATGGAGGATAATCATGAGCATGAACGTTGTGCTTGATTAGAAATATTTTCGCTGGACGTTAGTTGTGTATTATTTCACTAGTGTGTATAATACTATTACACTACGAATTTTAACTACAGTGCTTTAGTTAACTGTTAAGCAATTTTAATTCGCGAGATAAGATTCGGTCTTTGATACAAGACATTACTACACTCACACTAATTATTGAGTGAACATTTTGAGGATTCTCAATACTTTGGTCAATTTGTACTATACATCAGCGTATTCTTACCTAATTGCACACACAATTTCGTTAGCTGCAAGATAATATTTTTTTATTGACACCACAATACAATTGTTCTGACAAGTACTTAAGATGTACACATGACTGTAATCTTTTAGCATACGATGTTGCATTAATTTACTTTATTAATATGATTGTCTGCCTCATGTCATCTAGTTACGCTTTTACATATTTGTTTATTCTTTAATGCTTCGCATTATTGCTGTTGATCAATAAGTTAATTAATTGACAACTGATACTGGACTTGACTGATAGGTGTTATTGGACGGTGTGAGGTATGTGAGTGCATGTATTGCTACCATCATTTTTGTTATATGTTGAGTACTATTAGTTATGGCGACCTCACATTGCTGTTAAAAAGGAATGTGTCCAAAGTGTACATTGGCTTTGGTATTAACCATTGACCACACTTTTCGTGTTAAATTTCCTACCCTAAGGCAGAAACCTATGGGCTACGCTATTTCGTGCTTACAGTGAAATTTGATGTTACCATATTTCACTCTGGTCATGTTCTACTCACACCACAGGAATAATGAAAATTTTGTTTCCATTATTTTTGCGGGGGAGGGGGGGGGGGGGGGAGAGTGATGTTATGATTAAAATTCATAACATTTATGTCAATATATTAAAGGCATCTCGATAGGGCTCCTTTTTGTGAATTTTATACGGAGTCATTTATTAATAAAGGAAGCGACATCATGCCTATAGGGTTGACTGGCAGACGTGAATAAATCAAGAGCAGATTTTTAGGAAATCGTCTGCAAGGAGAGATGCGGCTTGTGTTCTGAAGTGAACGGACGCATGTGTTTTGAGCTCCTGCAGTATTTTGTGTTTTTCCTGAGTTATTCGATCACCAGGACACCAAGATACTTGGTTGAGATGTCCCTGGCTTTTTCTAGTAAGAAAATATTTAATTATTCATAATGATGTCCAAGAGACGATATTAAATAAAATTTGGAACCAGTGAAAATGACGAGCGGTTCATAGAGAACGGACTGGACAAAACTGTAAGACTGCATTTGCCTTTGGGCCTACATAGGTATAATTGGAGCTGTTTTGTAGAAATATAATAAACTGTATTTGTGTATAACTGTGAGAAATGTGTTGGTCCGCTCAACACAGTTATACTGACTACGTGTTGTTGGACTACCCCTAAGTTACTTTGGCCACGGAGACTCTCTCCGAAACAATAGACAGAACGACACGTATCAGTGATATCATTATCATTCACTCCCTGCTCCACTTGGAGCATGGGGCTACCTCCGCTTTTGGTTCCCTATGAGAGAACCTGCATGAAGCAGTCACCAGTGCTTGCCATGGTGGTTTGTGACTCTATTATTGTCATATGCTGAGGTTGCCAGCCTCGTATGAACTTGTACAAACACCAGCAAATTAAACATGTCAAATGTAAAATATATATGTTACAAATTCATCCCATATCCGGTAATAACTTTACGGACATCTGGTACAGGAAGTTCCGAATGATGCCGGGTTACTGGTTATAAGGCCGCCTTACAGGTAGTCAGGGTATTAATATTATTTCTAATCCCCCTTTATCGTGTATAAAGGTTCTGAGGACTTTGTGGTTTCCAATACTATAAAGTCGAGTTTTCTTCCCGGGCAATTTCAGAAGATGCTCAATACTTGATCCTGTCTCCTTTATTGGAATCTTACTTTTCTTCGGTCCTGCTAATGTTATCTCCACCCTTGATAGATCAGGCAAAATAACAACACGAAACCTGAGTCATTGCATACCAATATGAGATAAAACAGGGGTAAGGAAGAAATGAATGGAAGGCCCAAGATAAGGAAAAAGAAAGTAGAACACAGATGAAATGAGACGCCATGCATTTTGACACATTATTCTACTCTTCTTAGATATTAGTTATACATATCTCAGACCTAAGGATCTTTTATATTTGCACATGTGCCCTAATATAACCGACTATGTTGAACGGGACGCACCTCGCCAAAACGAGGCAAACATTTTATTAAAAACAAAAATAACAAGAAAAAAATTCTGAGATGCCATTCGATGTTATCAACATGCCCAGGTATTTGACTTTCTTGACTTGTTTTTAAAATGTTCCATTTACCATTGATTAAAGCATTCGGGAGAAGTCGTTTTATTGAAGATGACTATTTGTCGTGGATTGTCTCCTTTGATCTGCCGTATTTGTCAACTAATGTGCCAAAAACTAAAGTTAGGATGAGCCTATCAAAGGTAATACATTCACTGAAGACTTATTCTTGGCAGTAATAGAAATAGAAGAGGTATGCTCCTATTTTAGGGAGTCTGGCAGGTTTTTGAGGAGGATGGCAATTAGAAAACTGAGTTTTCTCGGTTCTTGTAAAATTAGTATCCCTCGCCCACTTCTGTCAAACAGCTATTTATCACAATGTGACTGTTGGAAATTATTGCCTGCAGCATTAGATATAAATACAAGAGATAGTCACACCATTTATTTTCTGTTTATAATGAGAATTACTCATGCAGAGAAAACAATAAAAACAACGGAAAGAAAAAGGTCATTTCGCTGCCATTTAGCTTAAGCATAAGTATACTGCCATTGCCGACAAACACGAACATCACAGGTAAAATGCACACACATTGCAGCCAGAATTTTACTCTGAATTTCGAAAAAAAGATGGTATTTAAAAAACACAACAAAAACAGATGGTACTTACAGAAAACAAACAGAGAAATATATAGTTGGGTCTGCAGGGGCTGGGATCTTGAGGCCATGATTATCATTTGGTTTCAGATCATGCCTCTTGTTACTTGAACCACCTGCCTCAGATACCTCATTTCTGAGGTTTGGAGCTGGCTTTTGTAGATTGTATTCATTGCCCATAATGTGCATCCATAAGTCAAGAGTTGGCCATGGCTCACTGGCATATAGAAGCGTACTGGTAATGCAGGCACTACATATCACAGCTTTGGTCTTTGTGAGTCTGAAGTACCCCAGGCACTCATTGTGAGGTAAGCAAAGATGGTTGCAGTATACCAGATATATATATATGCAGTACTGGATCATTATCAAGGTCAGAAATAACTGAATCATGATCTCTGACACTGAAAATCTTCAGTTTGCCATTTCATAAAACCACGCGGTGACAGCACATCATCTGTGATCAGGACTAACATTGTATTCTTACCCAATGACTATAAGAGCAATTATATATATTCCTATACATATACGTTCTTACATACATGGTACATATACATGTACATATTCATCATTATTTCTCTTTAAGTTCCTCTGGGCCATGGACCTTCAACTAATTTACACAGCGCATTGCTATAATATGCCAGCTTACTCAAATTCTCGTGGTGTGTTCTTTCCCTTTTCACGTTTATCTCCCATTCTCTAATCCATGTATTTCTGGGTCTAGCTCTGTTCCTTTCACCTTGGGAATTCAAGGACAAAGACTGTAATGTTCTCAGATGAATTCCTCAGTGTGTCCTAGGCAATGCTGCTATCTTTTCATCACTTCTGCTTAAGCTGGTATTTTTTGGTTCTGTCCGTCAGTTCTGAGACATTCTATGCAAGCACCCATTTATGAAGGTCTGTAATCTTTTGGTTAACGTTATGTGTTTGTTCTCCATGGTTTAGAGCCACACAATATGATTGCCTTAACACGGGGGTTCAAAATTCTTCTTTATGCGAGTGACTATTTCTTTTTATTACCTTGTTTGTCTCAATGCAATCCTTCTGCCTGATGAATACTTATTTTTGATATCACTTGTCATACTTCCATCTTCGTCTATGTTGCTGCCAAGATATATATGAAAACCTACACCTTGTAGCGGTGTATCTCCAAGAGCTGTTGTTTGCCATGTTTATTCTCATAATCTTTGTCTTTTTCTGTGCATTTTCAGACCTTGTTGCTGTCTCATCAAGTATTCTCATTCCATTTTGAATCTGGTTACAGTTATGGGACAGAAATGCCAGGTTATCAACAAAATATAGATTATTAAGCCATTGAATAATATTTCTGATGGTTGATGTTGTCGTCTCCAAAACCCAAGAACAGAAATGGTGACAAGAGGCATCCCTGTCTTACTACAATTCATTTTTTCAAAAGGTTCTTAAGTTCTTGTTCATGAAAATGTATGCATATGTTTTAATTTCTTTTTCTTAATGAAATTATGGAGGACTCTCTGGTGCCACATCAGAGTCCAAAAATTGTCACTCTCTCAACTGTCTAAGGCCATTTCAAAGTGCTCAAAACCTAAGAAAAGTGGTGAGATCAGCTG
The DNA here is from genome assembly GCA_024509875.1 of Oreohelix idahoensis. NCBI lineage: Eukaryota > Metazoa > Mollusca > Gastropoda > Stylommatophora > Oreohelicidae > Oreohelix > Oreohelix idahoensis. The sequence continues at coordinate 414,425 of JAMPIV010014534.1, read as the reverse complement.
CCAGCCATGTTTTACTGTTTTCACAATGCAGCTGTCTGGTCTGAATATGAACTTGAACACCTGCTTGCTCCTACCTCAATAGTCTGTTTATAGTATCGTTTCATCTCTCAAGGATGATCTTGTTCAATATTTTTCCTGGCACTAATAGTAACATCATTCCTCTGATATTTAAGCACTCGTGCAAATCTATATTTATAAGGACTTGACTAGATATCCTTTCTTTCTCTCCTTTATTTTTTTCTCTCTTCCAGACTTTACCAAATAATTTGTATAATATCACTTTACATGTGTCATGTTTTTTTTTTTTTTTTTTTTTTTTTTTTTCGTACGCCCGCTAATACTCGAGGCGAAATCTCAGGTTATTATTTATGTCTAACCTGACATTGATTTTACGTGAGTATCCCTTTATTTCTTGTACAGAGACAGGTGTCCCTCGCCATTCAGGCAAATACTCGCCGATTTCGGAGGTACCCATTGCAGCTGGGTCGGCTCAGGAGCCACCAGTCCCTGGTCGACGACACTCCTTCAAATGTCCTCGCCAGGTCTCGAGTTAATCCAGTCCAAATCCCGGTCGATGAAAAATCCTCAAATGCCGTCGCCCGGGTTTGATCCTGTATCACCCGGATGTGTCATGTTAATTGTGAGGGTCTCGACTGCAATGCAATCTTGACCTGCAGCTTTCCCAGCTCTTAGACGTTTTGTATCTTTCTTTATAGCTTCCGTCTTTGGTGTTTCACAGTTAAATCTTAGCTTCTTTATTGCTGGCAGGCTTTATGAGATCTTGTGAAGCTGATCTACTTAGACATGCATAAACATATTCCATTAATTTCTTCATTCACTCTATTGCAGTCCTTGATAAGGCTATTTGACTGTCAACTTCTTTATGACTCTTGTTTCATATGAGATTCTTTATGTTTCCTTTGGATGCAGCTTCCTCTGTCTTTCTTGCCAAATAATCAATATATTTCTTCTAGTCTGTTCTAATACTTCTTTCTTCCTTGTTTACATCTTTGCATTAATTATAACATTGACTTTGGAACTTCAGATTGTGCACCTATTTTGATTTTTTTGTCATTCTTTTTTTTCTTATTAATGCACTGTGTTGTTATTCAGCCTTGTGCTGGCATTTCTTTATTCCAAAGGACTTCTGCATACACGTAACTCTACATATGTATTACTTGTTGCTAATGCTCTTGTGTGTTTGCTTTGCTTAATAGTTGTTGAAGCACTTGACACTTATGAGATATGTTTCTCTCACTTCTTTTTTTTCCTCAGAAATTAACAGTTAACACAACTCTTTCTTTCTTAAGCTTTTTTTCTTTTCAGCGCTAGCATATCAAAGACAATTAAGTACAAATTCTAACCACAACAAGATGTCAATGTAGTGACTCAATGAAAAAATGTTTAAAATAATTAATACTTTCATAACGACCCCCTCTCTAACATAACAGTTACAAGAACTATAAAAAACATCATCAAAGATGATATAGGTCTGGAAACACCACAGAATGCACTCTCAAGTTTCTGTCTCTTCTCCAGGTCACAGTCATTTTTGTAGTCTCCCAGACAAGCAGAGTACATTAGCACATGAGATATATATGATTGTTCATGTGTTGTATGGAACAAGTGAGCCATCGGTCCTACAGGAGACACATTAATAGTAATGTTATTGTTAAATAGTTACAACAGATAAGATTATATTATACAAACATTAACTTACTTACTTACTTACTTAGTCATTCCCCTTCTACCGTGAGATGTAGAAGTACAAACATTAACAATGACTACAACCCACAAAAGCCAGATCCAAATCTCAGAAAAGAGGTATCTGAGGAAGGTGGTTGAAGTAACAAGAAGAAGAGACATGGTCCTCAACCAGATGAAACGTCAAGGCCTAAAAACCAAACCCCTGCAGACCCAAGTAGAACAGTCCCAGCTAAGATAGTTTGGCCATGTCTGCAGAATGGGAGAAGATCAGCTACCTTGACAAGCATGGGAAACTAAGCCATGTCTGCAGAATGAGAGAAGATCAGCTACCTTGACAAGCATGGGAAACTAAGAACCAGGGATCCAGGCCTACCAGACGACCCAGAGTCCGCGTGGGGGACCATATTAGACAATATTTGAAGGCCAAGGGCAAGAATGTAACCAGGCCTGGAGGAATGTCCTCCAAGAAAGCTGACCTCGTGTAGAATCAGATCATTGCTTTCATGTATGTCTCTAATTGTCTTCTCCGCGTGTTCTTTTGTCTCCCTCTACCTTCCTTGTAGGATGTAGGATAAAGAGAGAGGGATAGTACCTCACGGTGAGAGACAGCCATGTCCTTTTTAGGATAGTCAGGATCCTATTTGGTTCTCCTCTCTTTGTCTAGCTCATGTATGGCTCCTCGAATACCGCTTGTGTACGGCGGTGGCCACATCCCGGGCAACAGTCTTGGCTGACTGGCTAAACTACATGGGTGGAGTAGGAGCAATCTTACTCAAGGGAATGTCCATCCCTAGTACACAAACACTGAGACGGTGAGTGAGGCGGAGGAATCTGAGAAGATCAACGGCTCTCAAAGCGAAACAGCAAAGTGTGTGGCGCACTAGAGGCATGTCGGACATCGAAAAAGACAATGGCTAGCCACCGTGGAAGAGATTGGGGCCTTACCACGTACTTCCTACAGAACGTAATGGGATCACAACAACAAGATAAGAACCGATATGTAGAGAACTCTCTGTCCCCTGGGGAAGAATCTACTGTACAAATTAACAGGGAAGAGGCAACTCCTCTAATGAGTAAGGAAGTACATAATGACGAGTGTTCCTTAAATTCTGTTGAAAGGGAGCATTCTGAGAAAGACCACCTAAAAACTAGTAGGAGAAGCCTAAAAATAGGAACATGGAATGTTAGAACTCTAAACGGAGAAGGAAAGCTGGACAATCTTATATTAGAGGCAACCGACATGAAACTCGATATACTGGGAGTTGCAGAAGCAAGACTTTTGGATACAGGCTACATAACAAGAAACCAGTACACGCTTATACACTCAGGAGGAGAAAAACACGAAAGAGGGGTAGGAATGTTGATAAAGAAGGAGTTAGAAAAATACGTATGTGGATACTGGACACACAATGACAGAATGATGTTACTAAAGATGAGAGCAAAGCCATTCGACATATCAATCTTACAAACTTATGCACCAACTAAAGATTACAGCGAGGAAGAAATAGAAGAATACTATGAAGAGCTACAACACACACTTAAACCAGTCAAATCTACAGATGTGTTGATAGTAATGGGTGATATGAATGCAAAAGTAGGAAAAGGAAAATACAAGAAAATAGTAGTACAGTATGGATTAGGGACAAGAAATGATAGAGGAGACAGACTTATCCAGTTCTGTGAAGAAAACCAGCTGGTCATATGTAACACCTTTTTTGAACACCACCCAAGGAAATTATACACATGGACAAGCCCAGGAGATGTAACACGTAATCAAATCGACTATATCATGATAAAACATAGATTTAAGAACAGTGTCACAAGTGCAAAGACACATCCTGGCGCCGACATAAATTCAGATCACAATCCAGTTGTCATCAAAGTAAATATAAAGCTGAAAAGAGCAGGAAACAGAAGACAGGAGAACCCCAGATAGAAATATCAGCGCTGAAACAACCAGATATAAAACAGAAATATTTAATCGACGTCAAAAATAAATACCAACAGTTATTGACAGAAAGCATGGAGCAGTATAGAAGAGAAAACCCAGAAGAAAAAGCAACCGCAAAATGGGAATGCTTAAAAACAAGCATACAATCAGCAAATGCAAATTTACCTAAAAAGGAGTCTAAGAAAAATCAAATTTGGATGACAGATGACATCTTGAATAAAATGGCAGAAAGAAAGAAAGCAAAAAACACTCCAGAATATAAAACAATAGACAATGACATACGTACTATGTGTAGAGAAGCAAAAGAACGGTGGATAGAAACAAAATGTAAGGAAATAGAAGACTTGGAAGCAAAGCACATGACAAGAGATATGCATGAAGAAATAAAGAAATTATCAAATCGGTCGCGGTTTGCACAAGGAGGAAGCTGTATCAAGAACAAAAATGGTGTAATATTACTTGATGAGAAAGACATATCAAACAGATGGGCAGAATACGTAAAAGAACTATTCGAGGATAACAGAGGTAAAAAACCATCACCAGATTCTAATGAAGGCCCAAACATTCTCAGATCAGAAGTAGAAAATGCCATTCATATGATACAAAAAGGAAGATCAGCAGGCATGGATAACATAAAAATTGAAATGATAGAAGCTCTGGAGAGCTTTGGTATAGATACAATCACAGAAATATGCAATGATATATACAATACAGGATATTTACCACACGACATGAAGACATCAGTTTTTATAACATTGCCCAAAAAACCAAATGCAACAGAATGTTGAGACTTCAGAACAATCAGCCTGATGAGTCATGCAATTAAGATACTGCTCAAAATCATACAGGAAAGAATAAAAAGTAAAGTAGACAGCGAAATCCAAGAAGAACAGTTTGGTTTTAGACGGAACAGTGGAACAAGAGAGGCAATATTTTGCCTAAGAAGATTAGCAGAAAAATATACAGAGGTCCAAAAAAGTATGTATATGTGCTTCATTGACTATAAGAAGGCTTTTGACAGAATCCATCATGAGAAAATAATTGAATGCCTCAAAGACATAGGTATTGGTGGAAAAGATATAAGAATACTCAGTATCCTTTATTGGGAGCAAACTGCCACAGTAAAATCGGGAAGGAATTATTCACCATACATAGACATAAAAAGAGGTGTCAGACAAGGTTGTGTGCTGTCCCCCTGCCTATTTAATTTATACACCGAAAAAAATTTTCAAACAGATACAGGAAATACCAGGACTGAACATCAGTGGAAGATCAATAAACAACCTTAGATATGCAGATGATACCGTGTTGTTAGCTGAAAGCGAATAGGAGTTACAAGAACTAGTGAAGCAAGTGAACAGTATAAGTCATGAATATGGACTCGACATTAATATTGAGAAAACTAAAACTATGATAATTAGCAAAACAGACGATAAACCCACATTAAAGATAAGCGTAAATGGGAAAATCCTGGAACAAGTCAAGAGCTACGTATATCTTGGTCATATAATAACAGAAGATGGCAGATGTGAAACAGAAATCAAGAAGAGAATAGGAATGGCCAAAGCTACATTCAACAACATGAAACATATACTGACATCCAAACAGTTATCTCATAAATTAAAACTGGGAATCATAAAGTGTGATATATATATTCTGCATTTCTGTATGGTGCAGAAACATGGACGATGAATAAGCATTTGGAAGAAAGAATTGAGGCTCTTGAAATGTGGATATATAGAAGAATGGGGCGTATCTCATGGAAAGAGATGAAAACAAATAAGGAGGTCCTAGAAAATCTAGGTATGAAAAGAGAACTAATGAGAGAGGTCAAAGTTCGGCAGCTAAAATACTTTGGCCACATAAAAAGGCATAACACCTTGCAGAAGACCATAACAGAAGGGAGAGTTGAAGGCAAACGTGCAAGGGGAAGACAGCGCTATAAGTGGGAAGATAACATCAAGAGATGGACGGGAAAGAGTCTATCAGAGTGTACCACCAAGACAAGAGACAGAAGACGTTGGAGATCCATTACAGCCAACCTTCGTTGTGGAGATGGCAACTGATGATGATGATGACCTTCCTTACTCTGGGGATTACAGAATAAGCACTGCCTTGTAATACTATCAACAGGTCTCCTTAGTGTGTATTCTCATTTTTTATTCCACTGGCACATCCGATTTCAGCAAGACCTTCCCACGATGTAAAACTCAAAGAGATAATGTTTGACAAATGTAACTTTTACCATTTGATAGAATCAGAAGTGTCATAAAATATAAATATCTCAAAACTGATAATTTGAACAAAACAAAAGGAATTTTTTGGTTTTCTTAAAATCAAATATGCAGATTTGAAGTTAACCGATTTTCCCGAAATATGCCACACATGTTTGACTACAATTGTGTTCTGCTAAAAAAATCATATGAACTATTTCCAGTGAAACTGTTAAAAATGTTTACAAGGTGCAGTTCTAGTTTCTATAAATAAGAAAACAAAAATGTACTGTTTGGCAGATGGAAATAAATATCAAAGTCAGCAAAAGCTATGTAAGTTGAACTCAAATATGCTTATTAGAAAATGCATTTACAAGACATCTTGATTTTGTGTTTTCTCATGAATACTGCATATATACTGCAAGTGTAATTACCTTGGGCATAAATAGCCACATCTTCCCCTCCATGTGTTTCATATGGCATCTTCACACATCCTGGTTGTTGGAAATCATTGCCTGCAGCATTAAATACAAATACAAGAGATAGTCACACCATTTATTTTCTGTTTATAATGAGAATTACGCATGCAGAGAAAACAATAAAAACAAAGGAAAGAAAAAGGTCAGATTACTACATATGCAAATACTTAATTGTCTACCGAAGGTAGTGACAGAATGAGGAAAATAGGTGACAGAAGAAAATGTAACACTGAAGTAGGAAAGGTTAAATGCAAACAAACTGCAAACAGAATTATTAAAGTTATAAGGGCCTGAACAAAAATATAGTGATATATATAGGAAAAAGCAATACAAGACACAGAGACAAGAATACTGAACAGACATTAGAATGATACAGTATACACACAAGATGAATAATTGTGTTGCTTTGTTCCAACAGGTGAATGAAGAATGTTTTTTATTTTTCTAGATTTGGTAATGACCTTGCTCATCTCTCCCATAACTGTAATCAGAAGCAAGACAAAATTAGAATACTTGATGAATGGTCACAGCAACTGGGTCTGGGTACAGAAAAAGCAAGGACAAATATTATGAAAATCCATAAAGTAAATGACAGCCACTTTTGAACTTAAAGATAGAAACACCCATGTAAGATGTAGACTTAAACATAATGGGAAATAACATCTCAGAGTGAAAAGGTGGAAGTATACGAGGGTTAACACAACAATGGTTTAAGCTGTTTCATTTTAAGTGAACTGGTTGGCACGAAATGTGACAAGAGACATGTGACAACAGTGAGACATGTGACTTGAGAGACATGTGACAAGATAGACATGTGACAACAGAGAGACATGTGACAAGAGAGACATGTGGAGAGATCAAGAACAACGTAGAGATGAACAGCAGAAGAGGAAGCCAAGTTAGCGGGATCTCGTGGACAGAGCTGAAAAGGTTCAAAATATAAAACTTTTGGGGAGCAACAGTTACATTACTATGCTCCTTATGTAATAAATAGGAATTATCACGCAGATGATGATGAAGATAAGAATGAAAATGTAGGTCAGACTAGAAATCAATCAAAATACGCATCCCTCTGATAACCAATAGAAATAAGTACATGCAAACAACAGCAAAAAGTTTATTTATCTGACCTGTCGTGTCTACTCCAGTGTAGTTACTCCTCCCAACAGCAGGTCCATTGAGATATCCAAGTGTTAGATAAGGCATTTTGTCATAAGCCATTTCTGCTGCAGGTACGCCGTCAACTATACCTGCACAAAAATAATTTTGAAAAGATTTTACTGCAGGCACTAGATTAGAGATGCTTTGACAGACGAGCACAGAAACAAAAATGCTTTAACAACAGGAAAGCAGGACAAGGTCTCCCCGCTCTCAGCCCAGGACAGTGAGGATGAAACCAGTGTCAGCAGGTGGTAAGTGGATTTCAGGGACAGTTCTTACTAAGCATGAATCACCACGTTCGTATATAGTGACATCAAATCACACTAACTATCGACGCAATCACAGACATTTGATCCCAGTACCCCCTGGGGCTAATAGTCATCCAATCAAGGTGAAGGGTCCAGTGGATTTTCATGATGATTGGAGTGAAATTATGGAGGACACTCCTGAAGAACAGCTCAGTACACCAGACACTGAAAGGTCTACAGAATTAATGCCCAGAGAAGCAACAAGGCCTAAAGAAAACACAGTGGGTCATCAAGTTACCCGAAGTGGAAGGGTCATCAAGAAACCAGCCAGATACAGAGACTAAACGTGCTCATAGTACATGACAAAATGAACACGCATATAACGGTTTTCAGTTTAATTTACTTTCATGTTAATAATTAGCTAGTGTGTAGATTTTCTTGATTTTGTTTACGTAACACTCAGAGATAAATTGTAAGGGAAATGGGGGATAGTTTAATTTAATTGATTGTTAGCAACATGTGAATATCTATAATGCATGACTTAGCAGTATAATGTTTTCGAGAGCAAAGTCTGAAAACTTGTACAGGTCGGAATAATTGTAGTGGAACTGGTAGACAGAAATAACAGAGTAAGAGGTTAACATTCTTAAAGAAGGGGATATGTAATGTACTGAGTATTGGTTTCCACTTTTTAGTATAACCAATACGAGGGGATGCTATGCGGCGGATTAGTCAGTGGAGTAGCGCCATGAATAAACATGTGAATTGTTAACGCTTCGTCTCGTGTTATGAATATGTTGTTATATTTGACAGTGCAGAACCTGAAAGAGTGGACATGCTAACTGTTCCTGTAGCTCGCTGATTGTATACTTGATGGATGCATCCTCTCATACGTCCATCTCTGCTAGCTTTACGTTTGATGCCAAATTCAATAAGTCTTAACTTTGATGATTAATCAGTTGCAGTGTAATTCTCTAACAGTCGATCATTAATTGTTCTCAGTATCTCTCCTTTATACATATCCAATGTCCCCACTTTGGGTGCTGTAGATGCTAGTCTGTCAGCTCTCTCATTACCGCATACCCCTGCATGACCAGGATAGTACTTCCATACCAGCTCTTGCAGATTCGAAGCTTCTATGAATGTTTGCAATTCTTGCCGCAGCCAACCATTTTGAACCTTTCGAAACATTGACTGAGAGTCTGACACAATGACTGCCTTTGTTAATGAAGTTTCAGTTAGCCACCTTAAGGCTGCAGTAACTGCCTCTACGTCCATTCTCCTGATTAAGAGTCCTGGGCAGGTCAGTCGCACATGCTGAACTGTCTCATGCGGGTGGGTACAGCTGTAGACATTAGGCTCATGTGTGGGGTTTAATTTGTTGGGTGGTTGTTGAGCCTGGTGCATTCTGTTCTAAGCTGGAAAATTGTGCTGTTCACGCGTGGTGGGTTACTGATGCTGTTATTTGTGTTGGAAAAGACATCTAGTAATATGCATTATCCTTATTGTTTGTTGAAGTTTTTCTGGTTCAAAATTTTCACAGGATGAGGCAACCTGTCCTAAGCCCAACCCTGCTTTGTAATTTTTACGACAAGCATGGTAGGTTATAGAACTATTATTTCTTGCTCCTCTTTGGAATCCCAACAAGCACATTTGACTGTTGACATAAATCTTTTGATAGCATTACCCGGCAGTCCTTGTTCAGGAATCATCAAGAAATTAGAAGCAGACGTTGGCCGAAGAAACACATGGAGAAGAGTTCTGGAGGCAGAAATGAAAGGATAAAAAATACACGTATGCCCTTGAGCAGATGACATGTGAAGCAAGACTTGGCATATGTTTGTTAAACATCCATGCTAATTAGGAGGCTAGCAGATAATCAATGAGTTATGAAACATGTATTACCAATATCAAATGAAGAGTTATTGTTGCTGTTATTGTTGAATATAATCAACATCATTGTAATCCATGCATACCCATAGGTGCTCAATCTCCCTCAGTGTGTCGAAGAGTAGAAATGTTAACTGCTCCTGTAGCTCGCTGGATATATACACGACGGATGCATCCTCTCATCCGCCCATCTCTGCTAGCCTTACGATTGATGCAAAATTCCACCAGTCTTAACCTTGATGATTAATAAATCGCAGAGTAATTATCTAACAGTCGATCATTAATTGTTCTCAGTATCTCTCCCTTATCCATATCCAGTGTCCCCACTTTGGCTGCTGTAGATGCTAGTCTGTCAGCTCTTTCATTACCGCATACCCCCGCATGACCAGGTGAGTAGATTCACATCAGCTCCTGCAGATTCGAAGATTCTATGAATGTTTTCCATTCATGTCTTAGCCAACCATTTTGAACCTTTCGAAGCATGGACTGAGAGTCTGATACAATGACTGTCTTTGTTAATGAAGTTTCAGTTAGACACCTTAAGGCTGCAGCAGCTGCCTCTACCTTCATTCTCATGCTGGAAGTTGTTATTATGTAAGCCCCGCTATGTTTGGCAATGATTCTGCCCTTTACCCTAGCAGAGAAGCCCCAACCTGATTTCTCACCGTGGATCACAGACCCATCACTATACACAATGGCATCATTATCCCCAGCATGATCATGCATCAGTTAATTAAATTAAGAGCTACTTAAATATAAACCCACATATTCTCTCCCCCCACCCCAGCATTCAAAACAGGCCTGCCTTTTTTCTTTTTAATACTAAAAATGTATAATAGAACAAGCGAGAAGGATGTACAATTTTATTTTTTTAAAAGCATATACACAATTTTCATTTACAGATTTACAAAAAAATTTGACCAGGGATAATGCCATTTGCAAATAGCAACTATAAAATATATTATTAAAAATTATAAACACTATACATCTTAGTTATAATCCTTCAGACATTGAAAAGGATATTTTTCTCCGTCAGTTCAAACAAACCAACAAAAATTAAACTGCTGATAAACTGATAGCATACTATTCATTAACATAAAGAACATGAAAATGGGACATAATCAACAATTTACAAACAAACAAACAACGATTAGCAAAAACACTTTGCGACAAAAAATATTCGTCAACAAACAAGTGAGCAACACATTATATTTGTCAGAAACATTTTGAGCACAGATCTACTTGAAAAACTTATCACAACTTGAAAAACTTATCACAACTTGAAAAACTTATCACAACTTGAAAAACTTATCACAACTTGAAAAACAAAATGAAAAATTTGATAAAAAGATGTGCAGTTAAAAAAACTCAACATGCACAAAATAGTCTGATAGTTTATGTAGGAAATATGGGCTTCAGAACACAACTTACCAAGTATATTATTTCCCCGAGATGGATAGCCTGCCACTGCAAATACATGTGAATGGTCAGCTGTTACTATGGTCAAAGTGTCATACATTTTTTATTGTAACGTTGATCTTATCTATTCATGTGTACAGTATGGTTAAACTTCACTTTTGTGCTTGTCTATATCCTTCTATTCATGTGTACAGTATGGTTGAACTTCACTTTTGTGCTTGTCTATATCCTTCTATTCATGTGTACAGTATGGTTAAACTTCACTTTTGTGCTTGTCTATATCCTTCTATTCATGTGTACAGTATGGTTAAACTTCACTTTTGTGCTTGTCTATATCCTTCTATTCATGTGTACAGTATGGTTAAACTTCACTTTTGTGCTTGTCTATATCCTTCTATTCATGTGTACAGTATGGTTAAACTTCACTTTTGTGCTTGTCTATATCCTTCTATTCATTCATTCTTTCATTTATGTTTTTATTCATCCTTTAATTGACTTTTTCATTTATTCTTTCATTCATTATCCTTTAACTCTGTGAAAAGCCTAAGCCTTTAACAAAGTCCTGCCAAGTCTTCCTATCTTGTGACATTCTTTCAATGTCTATCCATTTCTTCTCTATCCCTTTTATGTATGTCTTTGACTCCCTTCTTGGTGTGTTTTGAATTTAAAGTTCGTTCGTTCGTTCGGTTTTCAGTCACATCTCTTCCTTTGTCATTCAAGAACAAGAACCATGATGTCATTCTATTAGCAGATTTCCTAAGTGTGTCCTAACCAATGCCCGTGTCTTCCTCCCAATTGCTGTTTTACTAGTATTTACCTGGTTCTACCTGTCAGGTGCACATTATAATGTGATAATGTCATATCATTTAAATCCTTTTATTCTACTCGGTCACAACCTTTTGTGGTTTTTTACTCATTCTAACCCAATATTCCCACACTGACATTAGTTACGTCATATATACATTTGTATGTGCATAATTTCTTGAATACAACAACATCGTAATATAGCATTTTAAACAAACTCATAAATCTTTGAAGAAAATAGTGTCCAACTGAAAATATTAATGTCAATGAATGGAGAATAATAACATAAAGTGATATATAAAAACTAAATAATTTCTCGTCACTTATAAGCATTCTAAAATCTAGCAAAGCAGTAATGGTTGGACTTAGTTGAAGGACTGTGACGGTATTGCCTCTCCTGCTTTGCAGTAGTGGTCCAACAGTGGTCAAAACTCAAGAGTATCTAATATGGACCTTCAAAGGTGTCTACCTTCGCTCAAGATTACTCTTGGCAAAGATGTAGATAGAAGGGTAATGACACTTCTATCACACAGTAATGTTCACAAGATATTCATATAAGCGAAAACAATGCTGCTTTAGCTGAGCACGTTAATTCTAGAATCTGCCGACAACTTTTGTGAAGAATTAAGCAATGGTTAATCTTAGCTCGTTCAAGCCTCCACCTCTGATTTACTCAGTGGAATTCTTATTTTTCTGGTATAGCTCTGTTTAGAGGGTGTGTAGTAAATTGACTGAGACAAACCTGCAGTATGTTTAAAAGGACTAAATTGAAGTAAAATTTGTAAAATTACAAATAACTAAATTTAATAATCACTTAAGGTTTAGCAGTTTGAACATAATTTGAATAGTTATGGATCAAGAAAAAGTTATCACGACCGTTGTGATCCGGTGTAATTTTTACAGGGAGTTCAAGTGGCAGCATATATATTAAACTTAGCTGCCAATGACAGTTCTGCTCCTTCTGATGGGTTGCTTCCTTTTACAATGTTCAGGCTCGTTGCTAGTCAAGGATGTCGGGTGTAGCTCGTTTCCCAGAAATGTCAGAGAGAGTCTACGAAAGTTGGTCCCACATCTTAAAGCGCAGGCCACATGTCCCTTCTTGTTCCAGAGATAGTACTTTCTGCTGATACCACCAATAATTATGATAAAGAATAGAAATGAAACAATCTCCTGAGTATTGTGTTTTCTGACACATAGTTATTTGTCCCCCTCTTCCATTCCGCCATCCCATTTGACTCAGAATTTACTCTTGATGAGAATTAAATGTAATCCCTCTGACTAAAACTTTCCTTACATTTAAATTGAATAGCTTTTATAGTTACTTTACATTTAAATGAAAAAACTAATAGTACAGATAGAATATGTTTCATTTACATTTCCACTGATTGAAAAGCGTTCACAATATAAATTAAATTTGTTTTCATTTATGTTTACACTGATTTAAAAGCTTGAAACTTTCATTAATTTTAAAGTGAATATGTTAACATCAACATTAACACTTCTTTGGAACTGTAAGTATTATAATCAAAATGTACATCCTTTCTTTCATCTTTCCCTTCCTGCTCCATATGGAACCTGGGACTCTTTATGCGTTTAGTTCTCTTTAAGAAACTAGAAATAAATCAATCACCAGACCTTGGCAGTGGTGATTCATGAAATCATCATTCTATACCCTCAGGTTGCCAACCTCAAATGAGTTGGACATCCACAAGCTATTTTCACATATTAATATTCACATGGTAATTAATATACAGGGTGTCCATAAAGTCTCTTTACAATTTAACAAATTTATTACAAAGGCAAATGAAAAGACAAATGTGTGGAAATTATTACAAAATGAGAAGTAGATATTGAAGGTTTTTTTTTTGGCCTCATTTAATACACCTCTATATGGGCACCATTAGTTGCACGAAGCACATCAAGACGGTACTCGATTTCTTGCCATGTTCGCTGTAGCATAGCCTCATCAATGGTGGCAATGGTATCAGTGATCTTTTGCTTTAGGTCAGTGATGTCCCGTATCTTTGTTCGATACACGATATCTTTAACATAACCCCATAGAAAGAAGTCCAGGGGAGTGATATCTGGTGAACGAGGTGGCCAGGGAATTGGGCCATCCCTTCCAATCCACTGGTCTGGAAATGTTTGATTTAGGAACCCACGAACATGCAGTCCCCAATGTGGTGGTGCACCATCTTGCTGGAAAATGATGGTTGGTTGAAGGTCATCTAGTTGTGGTGCCACATATTCAGTCAAAAGGTCAAGGTAAACATTCGCAGTAATTGATGTCTCGTTGAAGAAAAATGGACCAATGATTCTATTGCACATGATCCCACACCACACATTCACCTTTGGACTATCTCAATGAAGTTCCCTAGTCACATAGGGGTGTTCTGATACCCAGATTCTCACATTATATGTGTTCAGTTTCCCTGAAACATGAAACTTTGATAACCACTGAGTACATAGAACAAATCTGATTAAGATAACTCATCAATTGCCTTTGTAATAAATTTGTTAAATTGTAAAGAGACTTTATGGACACCCTGTATA